>JANFOE010002274.1:0-119333 GCA_025667525.1 Glebionis coronaria
AATTTCACTTGTTCCAGGAACATGAACTGACGGCTTCAAATCATGCGGATAATATTATCCAAATGATTCACTCTTTATGTTCGCAGTTAGCTTTGGACGGTCGAATAAAGAGAACGGGTTTACCCACGAAATCTTGTCAAGGAGGTTCTTAATTGAAACTATCTCCCACAAGTATGATATTTTATATCGTCCAACGGTCTTCACTGACCGGAGGTAAAATGCTACCGAATTAGAATGAAATGTTCAAAGCCATTTCATCCGTGTATATGTTTTGTTGCTAACTTTCTTATGCAGCGTAACAAGAAGGTGGCATTGCGGTGTACAATCCAGAAGAAGTCGTCAACACATGCTTATGCTATATGCACTTAATACTTCAACAAATTCAAGAAAGTCTAAAACTCAAGTCTTTCGCTGTATCAAACTCTGAAGCTTTCAAGAATTTATAAAAGTATAAGTATGTGGAACATGAAGTCACGAGGAGGAAAATTTCACAAGGGATGAATGCACAAAGTCAAGGCAAGGAAACATGCTCAAGACTAAAGCCAAAGATCTAATCAGCATATTCACAAGAACAAGATTGAAGACTCAAGCATAGTATGCTAGGTTTAAGATTTTGTAAAATGGTGTGACCTCCCTTAGGGGGAGATTGTTGGAAATACGTTTTTCCAAAAAAAAGTCTCGGTCACATCATTGTTAGCATAGATCACGAGCTATAGACTATTTAGGACATTGTAACTTGGAGTGACCTCCCTTAGGGGGAGATTGTTGGAAATACGTTTTTACGTATTTAGAAAGGATCGATCACTCCAACGATATATACGTAGATTGGACTCGTGATCTAGTTATGTTAGTATACCCCATAAAGCCCACATGTAGGGTGGGCTATATATACCCTTCCTAGCATGTTAGGAAGGGTAGTTGTTCTTTCACATTTCATTAATACATCTTTCTTTCTCTAATCCTCTCTTTTCTCTCTCTACTTTCTCTCTCTAGTTCTTCATCTTTCTCCTACTATTTAGATCTTAACAACACTTTTACAATCCTAAGAAAATGTGGACCTACAGATTTCGGTTGGTAAGGAAGTGGATATTGGGTTAGATGGGGGTTCTAACAAACGATTACGCCCAGCAGACATGCTTCTTTATTTGTGGGATGGAGGGCTAGATGTTTGCGTTGATCGGACTGGATCTTCTTCTTTGACGCAAACCGGGATGACTGATTTTGTGCCCGGTCGTGTGGTGATTGACGTTGCACAACGCAAACGTGTTAAGTATGGGACTAAGTGTGCAGATATTGGATATGGGTTTCTCCTATTTTCTTTCTCTTCTTTGGGGGAACTAGAGGGGGACACAGTTACATTGCTGAAACGAATCCGAAAGTTCTCCATTATCCAAGACTTTGGAGCGCGTGCTGCTGTTCATATTTTTAATTGGATCAGTTTTGCTATTGCTAAAGGAGTGGGAGCCCAAATAGTATCTCGGCTTCCCACTAATTTCTTGTAAATCCTATTATTTTAATGAAGTGATGGTTTATAAGGTTAAGTGTGCGAGTATTGGATATGGGTTCATTCCCTTTTCATTCTCCTCCCTGGGGGAATTAGAGGATGATGCAGTTACCTTACTAAAGCGGATCCAGAAGTTCTCTATTACTCAAGACATTGGAGCACGTGCTGCCGTTCATATTTTTAGTAGGATTGATTTTGCTATAGCTAAAGGAGTGGGAGCCCAAATAGTATCTCGGCTTCCCACTAATCTTTTGTAAATCAATTAAGTTTCTAATAAAGTGATTTTATTATTAAAAATAATAATAATAATAATAATAATAATAATAAATAATAATAATTAAATAATAATACTAATAATTATGGGCGACTATCATCAAAATCGTCTTTCTCATTTCTTCCAATCAGATTCGTTGGTTATTGTATGATTCTTCATCCTTTAATCAGCATATACATCTAATATTATATGATGTATTATTATAATAGAAACATGATGTGTCTTGACGGTTTTAGAACCCTTTTTCACGAATTGGTCCAATCAAATTTAAATATTGATGCAACAATAATTCAACATCAGTAGTTGAATTGTGGTTGTCTTATTTGATTGTATTTTTTTAAAAACAGATTCTTAGTTATATTTGACGTTTCTTTCTGTTAAGCGATTTGTGAACCTTTCTGGTTCGATTGGTGTTCTTCATGTTAGAGTTGTTTTCTGTGTGATGGCTTGATATGGAGATTGTGAGATTTCATTGTCCGTTTGTGGGTTTGAGTGGATGTCATGATGGTGGTGGGAAAGGTCTTACCAAGGCTTAATTAATCATACACTTTCGTGATCGACATTGTAATGTTGAGGGCAAGCTATCACTAAACAGTCTCTCCTTACTGATTTGGTTATTTTTGAGAGTGCTGAGGTAACTCTTAAACGTATGGGGATTTGGTTATGTGGTGTTTGTTTCAAAACGCATTCTCTGAAGGTCTACGAGATTAATGGCCTATTCTATATCATGGATTTGATGGATTTGGTTAGTTGATTTAGATGATAAACATAAAGAGATGAAGGAAGGAGATGAGGGATTAGAGAGAGAAAGGAGAGAAGGGAGAGAATTAGAGAGAGAAAGTGAAAGATGAATGATGATTAAGTGAAAAATGGTAATCAACAACCCCTCCTAACATGCTAGGAGGGGATATATATAGCCCACCCTACATGTGGGCTATATGGACTATACAATAATTAAATAGATCACGAGCCCATTACACAATTATCGTTGGAGCGACCGATCCTTCATAAATACGTAAAAACGTATTTCTAACAATCTCCCCCTAAGGGAGGTCGCTCCAAGAAACAAAGTTCTAAATAGTCTATAACTCGTGATCTATGCTAACTAAGATGTGACCGAGACTTTATTGGGAAAAAACGTATTTCCAACAATCTCCCCCTAAGGGAGGTCACATCTTTTTACAAAATCTTAAACCTAGCATCTATGCTTGAGTCTTCGATCTTGTTCTTGTGAATATGCTTGATGTGATCTTTGACTTTAGTCTTGAGCATGTTTCCTTGCCTTGACCTTGTGCATTCTTCACTTGTGATATTTGCCTCTTTGTGACTTCATGTTCCACATACTTATACTTTTAAATTCTTGAAAGCTTCAGAGTTTGATACAGCGGAAGACTTGACCTTCAGGCTTTCTTGAATTTGTTGAAGTACTAATTGTATGTAGTACAAGCATGTGGTGACGACTTCTTCTGGATTGTACACCACAATGCCACCTTCTTGTTACGCTGCATAAGACAGTTAGCAACAAAACAATATACACAGATGAAATGGCCTTGAACATTTCATTCTAATTCGGTAGCAATTTACCTCCGGTCGGTGAAGACCGTTGGACGATATTAAATATCGTACTTGTGGCAGGTAGTTTCAATAAAGAACCTCCTTGACAAGATTTCGCGGGTAAACCCGTTCTCTTTACTCAACCGTCCAAAGCTGACTGCGAACGTAAAGAGTGAATCATTTGGATAATATTATCCGCATGATTTGAAGCCGTCAATTCATGTTCCTGGAACAAGTGAAGTTCAATTAAGAACCGCACCATCGTTTCTTTCCAGTTGTCACCAGCTTGATTCATAACGAATCTTGCAAGTTACCTACCAAGTGCTGTTTGATGTTAACACTAGAAGGATTTCCATTCGTCACTGTAAATACTTAATAGTATTACTCTGAATGTTCTGGCAAGATCATTAAGATATTGCGTAGAGGCCTGGAACGTGTTTAAATTCATTTAAGAATTAAACCACTGTTGCTTTCCAGTTATCACAAGTTTGATTCATAAAGAATCGCACAAGTCACCTACCATGAGCTTTTTGATGTTCGCTCAAGAAGGATTTCCATCTTCATTGTAAATACTTTCGTATTACTCGGATGTTCAGGCAAGATCATGAAGATTTTGCGTAGGACTCATAAGATCTTTCTTACTTTTCACAGTGTGTGAAGAAGCAAGGAAATATGAAAGTGTGTCCTAATGAGATATTTGATGATCTCAAATGGCTCTAGACTCGATCATGCATTTTGGATTTTTTAGTGATCGGAGGCTGGAGAGGAGTGCCACCTTTTCAATACCAGTCTATTCGGAGTGAATAAACCAATAATAACGTGTTGATCTCCGTGTGATTAAAACAAATACCTTTTGAGAGATATTTGAGTTAGCTGGGAAGGGTTGTGCATTGCATCACTGGGTCCATGATGTCTTTCTTCAATATCGAGAATCATTAACAAAAATGACCTCAATAGCATATGTATTGACCCGGTTTCTGCCTAAAGTTGTAAGGAGGGCTTCTTTCTTTACACCCTTTATCTTTACATTTCTTTTTCATTCTTCAACCCCTTCAATGCTTACCAATACGTCATAACTAGCACCTTGTTGTGATTGTTCCAGTGCTAACTTAAGTACTTGGTCGGCATTCAGCTACGTTCACAATCTTTCTCCATCTTTCCTAATGACTACTATTTCTAGCTATGGAATGTCCTTGGGAAGATTCCTCCGGTTCTAGAGAAATCATTGGACTTTAACCTATCCTACCATCCTTATGTCACCACAATCGTCACCGTCGTGAATAGAGATGTTTTTGGGTAAGTGTATGTCACCATGAAATCCACTTTGAAGTGCAAATCCATTTTGCTCCCCCTTAACATATGCTACGATATTCGAAAACATTTTGCACATGTCGGGATGAGCTATCACGTTAAGTCAAACCATTTATGATTGATCATATCCCATATTAAATCACATTTTCTCCCCCATATTAAAAATATTAACCCAATCGATGTTTTTAATATCAACTGATTTAATAGCATTTTAAGAAAATTTAGGTAGAAAAATGCAAGTCCAATTATCTTCATGAATTACACAAGCTCCCCCTCAAATTAATGAGGGTGTGCTGAAACGTAAATTAAATACATTTTAAACACAAGTGTAAGGTATTTATTACGTGCAAAGATCATATATGATAATGAATTCACAAGATTAGCAATTTACGAGGTTGGACCTGAATGATGGAGAACATCATATGAAAGATTCACATGGTTCTTGTTCACGAATGTTGGTCACCTCGTCACGTCCCCGAGAAAATTAATTCCCGTTGTTGAGTCAAAGCTTTCCGGTGGAATGCTTGACTTGATTATGAAAAGCGGGTTGCTATCTGAAATAATAACAAACCATTTTGAGCATGTTTTAAAAGTTTGAACTTCTGCTCGAACTTTATTTACAACCCCGTGTCATTATTGAATGACATTTCTAGGTTCGTAAATATTATCGATTCCAGAAGACATGCTCGTTTTATCAAAACGTTTTTGAACACACAATTTTGAAAGATTTAGAAAAACCTTTTGAGAAATTCTCGAAAAATTGTGTTCAAAGTTTTGAAAAACAATTACTTGAGCTTAAGATGTTGAATATCTTAATAGCGAGCTCAAGTCCGAGAAGTTGTGAACTTCCCGTTGTTAAGGATAAGCTACCATCGGCGATAAACTTTCCTTTTATCTGAAGAACGAGTCCTAAGCTGACATTTACTTAGAAGTCGTTTTTCATGAGCTTGAAAACTTTGACTGTTTTAACGGAAAGCTCATGACCGAGAAAGGTTAATTTCTCGTTATGAAGAAAAGTTCTCTTATTTAAAAGATACACTTTCCTTTCTGAGCTTAAAACTTCGAATGTTTTAATACAAGCTCATGACCGAGAAAGGTGAATTTCTCGTTAAGAGGATAAGTTATCATAAAAGATAATCTTTCCTTTATTTTAAGTTCGAGTTACAGTCTAACATTTAACTGTAAGTCATTGTGCATGAGCTTAAAAACTTCGAATGTTTTTAATTTTAGCTCATGCCCGAGAAAACTTAATTTCTCGTTGTTAGGATAAGTTTATCATCGGCGATAAACTTTCCTTTCTTTGATGCACGGGTTACCATCTGATATTTAATGATAAACCATAATGCATGAGCTTAAAAACTTGGAATGTTTTTGATATAAGCTCATGCCCGAGAAAAATGAATTTCTCGTTTTTAGGATAAGTCATCATCGGGATGAACTTTCCTGTCTTTGGAGATCGAGTTACAGTCTGTTATGTGACTGTAAGTCCTTGTGAGCTTTAACCATGAATCCCCTGAGATACTAGTTTCTCTGATATCTGCTTCTTCAGCAACCAAACTCTGAGAGTGTCCTTAGTTGAACGGTATACAACGATTGGACCGCTTCGTTCTTTTGGAACATCAACTTTGGTACCTGCATTCTCATTAGGAGTTTGTATACTTTTGCATGGGTTAGAGATATCTATTTGTGAAGCACGTGGGGGTTCACAGTTGGCTTTACTTGTGTCAGAGGTGGCCTGAGGGGATGATTCACTTGTCTTAGTTGGCAAACGTTTCCTTTTATAGAAAACCTTAAGTTCAGGCTTAAGTGATGTATCATCCTTTGCAATTTCCTCCCTAGTAGTCTTCGTAGAATCAGAGACTATCCTAGTTAAAGGGCACTCGTTTCCTACAAGAGTGAAAGTTCTACCAGTGGGGTGCCACATTTTGCCAACGGGTTTGATTTTAGCAACCCACTGGGATTTAAGTCTAGCACGGGAGTTCACCTCATTAAGCAATTTTTTGATACAGGAATCATGATTTGCCGTAAAGACACATTTTCTACATGTTTTACAAGTAGCATATTTAATGTCCGAGTAAGATCTAGAATCCCTAGATGATTGATTGATGCTCCTAGGATTGGACATGCTACGGTTAGCAGTGTTGGGTAAACTAGAAGGCATCTGACTAGGTTTGAAATTCCTATCTCTTACATGTGTCTTTTGCTTAGCTTCCCTAAGATCAGATTCATGGCAAACGTCATTTGAACTAGTTCTAGACGTGGTCTTGGTATTTTTAGGGAAACTAGATGCAATCATATGATATGGTCTTGCTAAAGCTGGAGTAATCACATTGGGCCTAGTTGCTGGAGTGACTGGTCTAATAAGATGAACCAAATCAACTTGGGAGGCAAACCGCGGTCTCGAGGATTGTGGTCGCTCGGATCTAAATGCAGTAGGTTGTCTGACAATCGGTTGTCTGACGAACTGATTTGTAGGCGGTTTCCCCAAGATTGATGGTTTTTCAAGCTTAGTGTCCACACTAGGTCCTTTACTTTTCCTTAACTCGTTTTTCAACGCAGCTATAGCAAAAACCTTTTCCTGTACTTGGGCCTTTAAAGTCTCATTTTCTTTGAGCAAGTTATCTTGGGATGCCAACTTAGATTCAAGCAGTTGAATTTGTTTCAAAAGATTATCCTTTTCAGCTTTAGAATCTAGAACAGTTTGATCCAATTTTCTTTCAAGAACAACGTTTGACTTTTCAAGTTTTTCAAAGTATGTTTCAAATTTGTCCGTTTTCTTAGAAAATTCAAGTTTGGCATCCTCAAGATCTTTTGATTGCCGAGCTATGATCGTTTCGAGCTCTTTAATCTTGGAATCAGAATCAGTTGACGAGGCAGTTATAAAGCATTTATCATGATGTTTAGCATTTTGAACACATTCTCCCCCATTATGACTCACATCGGATGAATCAGAAGTGGTATTTCTATCACTCTTTTCCATCCCATGTTTGTCATAATTAGGTTCAGAATGCTCAATATGCTGCATTTCATCAGCATATACATCATAAACAACATTACATTGTACCATGTGTGCAGGCTCTTTGTCATAAACGGGCAAGGTGTCATCAAGAAGGATCTCGTGAGCATTCCCTGACGTGCCACTGGTATCATGTTGTCCTCCTGATTCCGTGCTCTTGGCATTGATAAGCTCCAAGTTTTCAACCGTATGACCAGTTTCCTCTTGCATCGAAGAGTCTTGCACTCCATTATCATACCCTTGCTGAAGTCGAGATCTTTCATAAATCGAAGACGAGACCGATGTCATGAGTTTCAAAATTGTATCACGGAAAACGCGAAGCTCGGTATGTGTATCTCGAAGAAACGATTGGCAAATCACTGAACTTTCAGACTTGATGATATTGAATTGGAGGAAAGGCGTGAGTTGTGTCACAAGAGCCTTATAAGCAAGTGACGATGCAGATTGATTAAAGTTGTCACGGTTGAGTTGCTCGGCGAGTTCGGTCAAAGTGGTGAACATTGAGTCAATGAATATATGACGATCTTGTCCAAAGATTGTCACAAATTCGCTCCCTCCTTGAAGCCGTGAAAGATTAACTAGATGATACTGAAGCATTCGAAATGAAGTAATACCACTTTCCCTAGTGTTGGCTTGCACTTGATGCGATTCTCCCTCTTGAAACGTTGAATTCAAAGACTCCATTTAAAAAATGATCGTGATTGTAGTTGTTTTCGGAATTTACCAAGTCGTGAAGGAACTTCGAAGGATCCGTAAATAACTTTTAAAAAATCAACGATGGATGATATAAATCTTTTCTCCGTTCAAAAAAGAATTGCTTTCTGCTCAAACGTTGATAAAATAAACCCGAGCAAAAATCCGTCAACAAAATATACGTGGGCACTTTATCACGTCACGTTTGTTACGTTACCTTGTCCCGATTATAACTTACTAGCACAAAAATTTTCCAAACTAAAAAAAATTTGAATGAATAAAAATGAAAATATCAATTGATTATATATAAAAAAATAAGAGTTGATATCCAAAAATGAAAATTTTCAAAAACAAAACAAAAAAATAATAAAAACTATCTAAGATTAAAAACTTTCGAAAATTAAAAAAAAAATAAAAAAAAATCTGATAATAAAAATTAAAGAGATACTATCACACGTGGCCTCACTTATAACCTCCTTGTTTTCTCCGTCTAACAAAAAACGTGTCCCCCAGTCAAACTAACACCACCCGTATAAATGCTACACGTGCCCCAAAGGTCTCTTTGTAACCTCCGCCCATTAAAATATATAAACTTAATTTATATCTCTCTCCTTAGTTCTTGTTTAACAAAATCACATAAACCAAAAAACACACTTTTCTCTCTCTCACCAAGATAAAACTCTGTCTAAACCTAATCTCTTTCTCTCCTCACAAAACTCAGTCACCAATCTCACAATCTTAACAAAACAAATCAACACCCGATGCAATGATATAGGCTTCAAGATCCTAAAATGGGGTCTCAGGTAGGTATTATTTTAACTTTTTCTGTTGAGTCCCTCTCTTCTGTAGCGTCTTTCTTGTGTGTGTCAGTTTGGTAGGTTGAGAGTTGTTTTATTTTTGGTTACAAGTCTTGGTCGATGATGTTTGTTTAAACTGAGATCATGAATGATGATGGTTGAAGGTCTTGTCAGAGTCTAGGGTGTAACGAGAGTGTTGGGGATTGAGTCGAGAGACGATTTGTGTTGATTTGTGTTGAGAGGTCTAGATGTCGAGAGAGAGTTGTTCGTAGGAAAAAAGAGTCTGGATGTTGTTGAAGTTGTGAGACGAGTCAGTTTAAACGAGAGGCTGTGTAAAAAAAATTTGGGTCGAGTCTTATGGTGTGGGTAAATTAGTCAAGGGTTGTGTTGTTTGTGTCGAGGGAGAGTGTGTGATGGTGTTTGAGTGTAACGAGGGAGTTGAGGGGAAGTCAGGGTGGAGTCCGAGGCAAAAAGAGCGTCGAGGGTGAGGGTTGAAGGGTTGAGAGAATGTGAGGGTGTTTGGTTTTGTTGATGGTGTGTAGGAAGTCTTGGTCTTCGTTGTGGGTATGGGTGTGTCTGAGTTTGGGTCTGTTTTTAGTCGAGGGGTGTAACGAGAGGGTGTAACGTCAGTTGTTGTCGATAGACGAGTGTCGAGAGTGTACTGTTTGGTGTGAGTGATCGAGTCGAGTCGTGAGGGTGGGTCTGTGAGTGTTTTAAAATTGGAGTCGAGTCAAAAACAAATGTTCCCGTTATGTTTGAATGGGCTTCATTCGGAAGAGTTCCGAATCGGAACTTGTTCGTTCGGAAGAGTTCCGAATCGGAAGAGTTCCTTCACCCGGAACTTTTTTCTTGATCCGGAAGTTCTTGGTCCGGAAGTTCTTGATCCGGAACTTCTTGATCCGGAACTTTTGGCTTGATCCGGAAGTTCTTGGTTCTGAAGTTCTTGGTTCGGAAGTTTGCTTGATCCGAAACTTCTTGATCCGGAACTTCTTGGTTCGGATGTTGTTGATTCGGAACTTTTGGCTCACTCGAAAAAATTCTTCATCCGGAACTTTTGTATCAGTATTGTTGGACAAAATTTGGACAGATTTGATGGACCAAGATGGACAGAAAGGTTTGACAGATTAGGTAGTTTGACCAAGAATTAAGAAATATCCAAAAATAAAAAAAACGGATAAACGAAAATGATAACTGATTAAAAAAAATAACAGGACGCAACTGATTAAAAAAAAATTAAATAAAAAACTGATTAAAAAAATAAAAAAAGGATAAAATTGATAAAAAAAATTTAGAAATTGATAAACTTGATAGATAAAAAAAACAAGAAGAAATACAAACTTTTTAAAAAACTACAAAATTAAAAAGAGAAAAACACAAACTTTTATAAAAAAACACCAACTTTTTATAAAAACACAAACTTTTTAAGATTTTATAAAGAAATTTTTGATTTTTATATAAAAATTTGTGATTTTTATCTAAAAAGTAAATAAATTTGAAGATTTGATATGATTTAACAGATAAAAACACAAACTTTTTATAAAAAATACAAACTTTTTATGATTTAAGCATGATTAAATCAAAACCCACCAAAATCAAAAAGAAATAAAACAAGAATAAACCAAACTAACCATGGCACTTGATACCAATTGAAGGTCTACGAGATTAATGGCCTATTCTATATCATGGATTTGATGGATTTGGTTAGTTGATTTAGATGATAAACATAAAGAGATGAAGGAAGGAGATGAGGGATTAGAGAGAGAAAGGAGAGAAGGGAGAGAATTAGAGAGAGAAAGTGAAAGATGAATGATGATTAAGTGAAAAATGGTAATCAACAACCCCTCCTAACATGCTAGGAGGGGATATATATAGCCCACCCTACATGTGGGCTATATGGACTATACAATAATTAAATAGATCACGAGCCCATTACATAATTATCGTTGGAGCGACCGATCCTTCATAAATACGTAAAAACGTATTTCTAACAATCTCCCCCTAAGGGAGGTCGCTCCAAGAAACAAAGTTCTAAATAGTCTATAACTCGTGATCTATGCTAACTAAGATGTGACCGAGACTTTATTGGGAAAAAACGTATTTCCAACATTCTCTTCGAGCTAAGTGTCGCCATGGCGTTGGTTCGGATTTTGTATCACCCCCTGATAATGGTGATGGTGTCGTTCAGTTTTTGCTTTATGATCTTGCTAAGCCACAGGTTCCTACTTGTTCTGAACATCTTGTTCATGTTGATGGCGGGGTAAAAGACTTGCATAGTGGTTTTACATTGGCTGCACTTGATAGTTTGTTTTCTAAGGGTTTGTGTACTGTCAAATATATCCCTCCCAAGTGTCGTTTGGGGTTTTCTCGTGTCTTGAAAGGCGCTCTTGATTAGGTGATTTGTAAGCCTGATGATGTCTCTTGTTGGGTTAGTTTATTAGTCTTGCCTCTTTGTCTCCTAAAAAAATTTCGTCCGAGGAGTAATCTTGAGTGTAAGTCTACTACTAAGCGTCAACGACAAGAAGAGGGTATTGTCAATGCCATTCGTTCTTGGGGTATGCCCGGTGGTAGTTTGGAGCTTTTGAGGGAGGCTTTGGCTGAATCTTCCCCTACTTGGTCAGATGTTGATGGCGAGGAGATGGATTTGGGTGAGAGGAATATCAAGCAGTGTAAGAGGAAGATATCTGATGGCCATTATACTGCGGCAGTTAGAGTTCTTTCCTCTTCTGGTGTTGCTCCTTATAGTGAAGCTACTATTGAGGATTTAAAGACAAATCACCCCTTCAAACCTGCTCCGTCCTTACCACATACACCAATTGATCACAGTCACCTTATCACATCTCCTACAGTGGTCCTTAACAGGATTAAGAGTTTCCCTCGTGGCACAACTTGTGGGCGTGATGGGCTGCGTGCCCAACACCTTATGGATTGCTTAAGTGGAGCTGCTGTGACATCCGTCAAATTTTCATCTTAAATTATTCATATAGTATGAGTACTTTAATTATTTACCGACGAGTTGACGACATGAATGTGTTAATTATTTTGCTTTGCGGACAAAGCCCTTTTTAGGGAGAGCGTATGTAACATCTCGAGTTTTCGCGACTATTAAGTTGAATGCAATACACGAAATTGGTGGGCGTATTATGTTTGTCGTATGTTTATTTGATGTACTTACTTAATCACGTGAAGTCTCGCATAATTGCCTTTGTTTTGGATCGTGTGTCAAACGGTTATAGAGTCGTGTTTATTCAGTTTCGCGTCTAAACTTAAACACCCGTCGAACCCGAGTCGAGTTATATAACTGTTACATCAGGTACAAATATTTAAGTATAAACCTTTATTCATGTTTATTGCAAAACTTGCTTAACAAGTGCCCAATTTCAGTCACATTTTCAGTTACAATTTAATCCTATAGTTTATTACCCACTAACCACTACAAGACAGCACACATGCCTAGTTTACCCAAATTGGGTATATCACAAGTTACCAATTTCAGCTTGAATCTAACCCTAGACTAATAATACATGATTAAATACAAATCCAAAGTTTACCCAATGTCCAAACACAACACACAAAGTTTTTCACAGTCCAAATTACCATTACAAAATCCTGTACAAGTCTTCCAAATACAAATTCCTGGGTAAGTGAAGGAAGTTTCAGCCGACCCATACATCTCGTCCGAACCTGCAAAACCGAAAGAGTCAAGCCATCCATCTCGTCCGAACCTGCAAACCGAAACCTAGCATCCCATTGTGAGTCTTTTCGTCTCTTCGTTTTTCCTATATGAAATCTTAGTTGTGCTCGTCTTTGACAAACCTGCGAACAATCAAACAAATGTGTTAGTCTTTGTAACGGTCTTATTTTAACTAAAAACTGAAAAGATTAAACCATAGTATTAATACTTGAACATGACCATGACCTTATTTTTCTGTCAACCAAACCGAGACCCCGACTTAGACCAAACCGAGACCCCGACCTAGACCAAACCGAGACTCAACCGAGACCACAAACAAGACCAAGCCAAGAACCAAACCGAGACCCAAACCAAACCAAACCGAGGCCCAAATCAAGGCCAAACCGAGAACCAAACCAAGCCAACAAAATTGCTTATTTTCTGCCGAAACTATCAACAATCAATGTCACATAATCCAAATGTCTTAACCACTTTTTACAGAAACATCATAAAAACCCTCAATCATGCCGCGGGTATAAAACCCCCTTTCCAAATCAAAACCCTAGAAATTAAAAACCTTTTAAACATGAAATTAATATTTTCTACATTCCAAAAACACCACATAATCATGATTATCAACCGAATGTAAAACCCCTAATTTTATATAAACCCTAAATTGATTTTTATTAATTAAAACTCTAATTAAACATAATCTAAACCCGAATCCAATAATTAATTTGACTGAAAATGAGTTATGCAAAAACCCCCAATTGACCGAAACCCTAATTTTTATAAAACCGATTATATGTTGAAATTAGTTTGATTTTATACAAGAAAACATCAATTAATTGCATTTAAACCTGAGATTTATAGAAACCCCCAAATATTTCGAAACCCTAATTTATTTATTTCAAATCCGAGAGCCATATGGTTCTCAACAAGTTTATACAAGTTATTAAACCCACTGATCTTTTATAAAACGAAAATCAATTAACTTTTGTTAAAAGAAAATAAGGAGAAACAACTCATCTTTGATTTTGGCTAATGAATGACGTTGACCATGAGGATGTACACCATCAGAAACCCAATCGGTTTGATGTGGGGATGAAACCCAACATCTCACGCGATCTAAACACCACAAACCACCCCATATATGATTGTTATATTCAAACTGAAAACATGAGAGCCATGGAAGGAGATGAACCGATCCAGATTAGATAGAGAGATAAGAGTGGGGCGGTGGGGATGTTTCGAGAGAAGAGAGAGAGAGTAACTATCTGTTTTTGGGGTGTGTGTGTGAAAACACACGTATTTACTCCTTTGTGTTCCTTGTTTATATCGCCTATGGGCCGGGCTGGGTTATTTAACCCTTGGGCCGGTTTGTGAGTGGGAATATTGGACTCATTTTGGGCCAGGTATATATATTAAGTTTATTAAAGCCCAAAAACGAATTTGGTAATTTAAAGGTATAATTTAACCCGTAAAACCCGACCGTTTAATAACCGACTTTTATTTGTCGTATTTTTCCGTAAACGTATGGTTTTGTCAAGCACAACTAGGGTGTCGTGTGTTTTATTAGTATAACTTTTCATATCGTAACTCGATCCTCATAATTAAATAGGTCGCGGCTAGCGTAACCGTACTCTCGAGCTATTTTATCTTCGTCCTTTTTGCTGAATTACGAGGTGAGTTTGTAGCCCCATACTTAACTATTTTTATTGCTTTTTGGGGTGAGACATTGCTTGATTTAACGTATGAACACAAGTGCATTTACTGATTTATATATTAGTCTAAGTCCCACTAAAAACCCAGTTGCTTTGGCCCGTGAATCGTGAACCGTTAATTACTTTGTGTAAGCGCGAATGTTATGGATAGATCTATCGGGATTGACGTCCCTGTCTGTCTTGTCCAACAAGGGGACAAGCGGGCACAGTTTCATTTGAGTCTGAGATAGGATGTCGTGGGTTTAGGCATCTAGTAGGGCTACATTTATATGATTATACTGCCGGTGTTGTTAACGCTTCGGTGTCACGAGCTTAGACTGTAATAAATACTTTTGGGATGACTTTGTATCTGTTATATTGTCATCACCTTTGGGAAAATCTTGTGGTTCATTAAACATTTCAAATTAACTAAACCTATGAACTCACCAACTTTATGTTGACACTTTAGCAATGTTTTTCTCAGGTATTAAGAAGGAAGATGCTAAATGAGGTCTCATGCATTGCCGTCATTTCTTTGAAACAAAGATCATTTGTACCATTTGAGAAAACTATGTTTTGTAACTGTATTCAGTTTTATGCTTCCGCACCTTGTTAAAACTATTTATTTTATTAATTACAAGTGATCTATTTTCCGAACGTCTCATTTAGAGGTCATTCTTTGTGACTATGTGTGTATGATAATCATGACGTCACCACTCCCTTGTCGCCATTATACTCTGATATTTTGGGAGTGTGACAGATTGGTATCAGAGCCTGGTTATAGAGAACTAGGTTGCATTTAGTAACTCTAGACTATAACTGCTATATGTTCAATCGATTATCATACGGATTGTAAGTATTAAGTATATGTAGATACATAAGTAATAAATGGGATACATGTGATTTAACAATTACGAGGTATATTTACATGGGTTACATGTGCAACAACAAAATCTGAATTATGTTATATGGGATACATGTGGATTCAACAATGATTGCTATGTTATGATTAATGTCCCTTTTTACGGACTAATTTTATAAGATATTTACACACATTTATTTTGTTTATGATTACAGCGATGTCTTCATCTGATGATTCCACGTCTACAGGAGCGTACTACAACCGTAGTTCACAGTCGACTATCAGTTCATCAGTAGGACTACCTAGAGGATCACCATCAGGATACCCGTGGTACCGGATGGTTTCAGATGATGATACAGAGAGAGAGACTGAGGAGGTTCGTCGTTCACCGATCCGTATTCCTGATGCATCAGCTGACGATGTACTTAGCCTAGAAGGCGGAGGAGAGGATGACTTAGACACTGATGTGGTGCAGTCACCAGGTCAGACATCAGTTACCAGAGATGAGACGGTAGAGGAGACAGAGGATGATGAGATGGAGTTCACAGATGGGGAAGGAGAGCCCATGGAGGTCACATACACTGAGGACCCTCCTACTGCATATGCTGCTACTCCTGAGGTTTCCCTAGCACACATCTCCTCATCTTCATCTGAAGACGAAGGAGAGAGGACTGCTATTCCTGCTCCAGCACCTGGTACTCTACCTTTCTACTATGTGAGACGACGTCTTCGGGGGAGAGCTGCTCGACCACCACTTTCACCTTACCGACCTCTCATACCTTTCACTGCCACTGACAGGCATGCAGCCCGCACACCTGCCAGTCCTGTCCCAGAGACACCACTACTACTACCACCACCAGAGACTGTACCTGCAGTGTACCAGGAGATGCTTACTGATGCTGGTATCTCTACTGGGCCGAGAGCTACGACTCCTCTTCCTAGGAGAGCTACATCGACGGTGGTGATGCTTGGGGCGGCTGATAGATGTGTGACGACACGATTGAACAGGTTGGAGGATGCTGTAGAGGCTTTAGGTGAAGAGTATAATGAAGTGCAGGATAAGCTGGAGGCACTGGCAAAGAAGAGTCCAGTTAGGGATGGGACAGTGTTGACGGTATGTGTGACCCGTCTACGAGGACAGCTTCATACTGTTCTTGATCAGATGGAATCCATGCCGAACGCTCGTCTTGAGGAGATCGGGAGCCTGATGACCCGTTGGGGAGTAGAGCCATTGGTGGAGACAGGCGGACTAGAGGCACCAGTGGAGGACCCTGTTGCAGACTTGGATAAGAGGTTTAGAGCCGCTTGTTATGATACCGATGTTAGACTTAGAGATTCCCAGGCTCGTGAGCTCGTGGTTGAGAGGAGGTTAGCAGAGCTGGAGAGAGAGCTTCATCAGCGCCGTGAGGGCACTAGTTAGATTTATCTTGTACCATCGACCTATACTTGTATGACCACTAAGCTTTGAAGTTTATCTTAGCTAGTTGGTATTTTATTTTCTTTTATTATGTTATGTATGACAAACTATGATGTACTACCAAACGATTTTATGAATGATATTATGGGTTACAAAAATTGCGAGATCATTATATATTGTGTATTATACCCTGGAGCATTTCATAATTGTATTGTGCGTGCCATGCATGTTATGTCTGGCAAAACTCATTGTCCTATTACTTTCTAGATTATGGCGCTAGTTAGAAGATCCGAAACGCAAAATCCGCCAGCCGCTACCGGTGGAATTGACACCGTCATGCTAAGTCAAATGATATCCGGACGAGTGGCCGAGGCACTCGCAACAGCTGAAGCAAATCGTACAGCTAGCACACAGGAGGAGACCAACCAAGGAGCTACTAATGCTATTGCACGGACTTGTACCTACAAGGAATTTCGTGCAGTTACGCAAGTAAGTTTCCGCGGTACTAAAGGAGCAGTAGGATTAACCAGATGGTTTGAGAAGCTAGAATCCCAATTTGGGATTAGCAATGTCGCTGAAGCTGATAAGGTGAAGTTTGCGTCAAGCACGTTAGTGGATGGTGCTTTGACTTGGTGGAACGTCGATGCTCGTGCAGTGACCATTGACGTTGCCCAAGCGACGCCCTGGAGTGAATTTAAGGCTATGTTTGTGAGGAAATACTGCCCACGAAATGAAGTCAAGCAGATGGAAGTTGAGCTGTGGAACCTGAAGGTCAAGGGTACTGCTCTTACTGCTTACAATCAGCGCTTTCAAGAGCTGATCTTGTTATGTCCTGAAATGGTGCCCAACGACGACCGATTGTTGGAGCGATACATTGAAGGACTACCTTTGAGCATCAAAGGGAATGTGACTTCATCCAAGCCAACTGATTTGCACGAGGCAATCGATATGGCTCAAAGTCTGATGTACCAAGTGGTACAGGAGTTGGGAGAAAATACTGGGGATAAAAGAAAGTGGTTTGGCAACCACTACAACAACAATACCAACAATACCAACAACAGCAACAACCCAAACAACTACAACTAGAACAAGCGACAAGAAGTAGCAAGGGTGTTTACTGCTGGACAAGGTAATACTGGAAACTACGCTGGAAGACTTCCTTTTTGCGGAAAATGTGGCCGATTCAGAAAAGTCATTCGTTCAGAATATATGTTCATCGGGGATAAAAGGTTGATCCGGAATAAACTACTTGATCCGGAATAACAAGCTGATTCGGAATAAAAGGGTGGAAGTGCTGGTTCGGAATAAAGGGGTTCATCCGGAATGATGCTTCATCGGGAGTAAATCATTCGTTCGGAATAAAGGGGTCATCCAGAATAACTCTTCATCCGGAATAAGTTGCTCATCCGGAATAGTATCCGGAATAAACACTTGATCCGGAATAAAGACTTGGTTCGGAATAAATCCTTCGTTCGGAATAAATCACTTATCCGGAATAAACCTTCACTCGGAATAAAACACTGATCCGGAATAAACTGCTGATGCGGAATAACCTGGGCAAACAGAATTCACGAAGAACAAGGAAGTAAATAAGCTACAAATTTTAATAAAAAACTACCAAATTAAACCCAAAGATTAAACCTAAATAACAACAAATGATCAACTAATGATAACCTATCAATCCAAATCAATAAAACTAACAATAATAACCACAATAATCAAAACCCACTTAATCAAATCAATAAAAACTCAAGAACATAAACATAAAGATGAACATGAAGATTAAATCAAAACAAGAAGAGTAGATGAGAGATTAACAATAAAAGTAAGGATTCAATAACAATAAAATAAAACTTACTTGAAATTAAAGGTGCAAGACAAGGTAATTAAAGGTGCAAATTAATGTAAATGACATGAAAATTAAATGTGCAAGTATTAAGGGTGGAAGACTAATTGTCAATTTAGCCAACAAAACATAAAAATAAAACTAATCTACTATATATAGGGGAGGAGGGAGGAGTGGAAGCTTCCTCCTCTCTTTCTTCTTTCTTTCTTTATCATTTAGTCCTTAGTCTTCCAAATTCTTCGACTTTTTCGACTTTTGTCTCGGGATTACTTTAAACTCGTCTTGTAATTTCTTCATAAATTAGACTTGAGTTTTTCGGCTTTATTAAACTTCCGTCTTTGGACTTTTTCTTCGATAAATCTTCAGAATAGGCCTTGGACTTCCGTTCTTTTTACACTCTTGATTTCTTGACTTCGTCTTTTGTCTTTTTCTTCGATAAAAGCCCGTGAAAGCCCGTGTTTTCTTCCCTTTTTACATTTTGATCCTAAAATCACAACAAAAACACAAACCACGCATAATTCCGACATTTACGACATAAAATACACGTTATGGTCTTGTTTACATTATAATTAAGTGGTAAAAGGATGGGTGTTTTCACACCTATCAAATCCCCTACACTTGACCATTGCAATGTCCTCCTGCAATGCATTAATTACAAAGCAAGATTACACTTTTTATCACAATCAATCCACATTTGCCTTTATTAAAGAAATAGAAAATAACAAAACAAGTAAAGAAATCAAAGACTTACCTTAGGGTTTAGGAATGTCATGAATGATTATCATCCTCAAGTTTCACGTTCCCCACACCAAGCTTAAAAACGAGATCATTGTTATTATAAGTTAGCAAACTAACATGAACTCATGTGGGCCAATTATTTACTTAGACTCCCTTATTCCTAGGTGTATCACTTATATTTTATTGTTGTCTTGAATGATCACGAGGATGCATTGTTGACTTAATTCGATAGTTATTTAGGCTGAAAATAAAGTAGGACGATTTAATCAATAGTTAGCTAAAGGACAGAATCTTTTAAAACTGATTCTCGGGACCTCATAAAGTTCATATCTTGGCATAACTCGCTTCACGATTTGAGACCTTTCTCGGACCGATATTTGGCAGCGACTTCATACTTCAAATCTTGAGAGACGTTCTTGAAATTATGGTCATCTCTTCATTATGGGAATTTCTTCACTTGAACTTTTTGAGAGATTCTTCATATTTGGACCACGACTTCTTCATTTTTCTCCAATCTTTATTTGGGATTTTGATATACAATGATCCGCCTCCTTTTAGGGCGTGGATCTATTTATCCTCATACCTTTCTAGGGTCTTTTCGGATGGACTTCTCCATGATCTTTAGGGGAGTATTTGCTTTTCATCGTGTGTCTCGATCCTTCATATTGATCTTTGATAAATGATTCTTCACATCACTTTTGGATCTTTAGCAACAAAAATGTGGCCCTCATGCCTTGTTAGGGCCTTTTCGGACTCGCCAATCTTCGCATCCCGCTTCAATGAGTTATGCCTTGGCTATGAACTCTAATTAATACCGAGCAACTTTTAAACGATCTTGTGCTAGAAGCTAAGTAACTTTTCAAATCGTACAACCTTATTTATTGCAGATAAATTTATTAGCAAGCGATGGGAGAATAGGCTTATAATCAACTCACATAAATTCACGAAAGAATACCAAACTTATAATTGACCCTATCATCTCTCGTCCTCCACAATTTAAAATCTCAAGGAATGAGACTCGTGGATGCTTAGCCAATTAAATCAAAGTTTTGGGTTTTTGAGTCATCTATAGGATCTTGCAGATTCTTAGACTTTTTCAAGTTTAGAATTCGCATTTTAAAGTTCCCTTGATAAACGACTCTCTAGGATCAATTATAGGAACTTGCGAAAAGTTCTTGTTCTTAACCCGTGAGAGTTAAGACTTTCGCGTTTTAAAGCTCCCTATATAAAAGCCTAGCAAAACTTGACTTAAACACATTAAGGATACTAGCTAGAGTAAACTTAGATAAGTAAACTCAGGCTGAGTCAAAAGATTCACAACGTTGAAAATTGAAACCACTTTATTAAAATTTATTCTAGTAAAGAAAGAAAATAACTATACAAAGGTAAAACTACTATGCCAAAATAGATCAAAAATTTTGAAAAATGTCGAAAAAAATCAATTTTCCGGTTAAAATGAGGACAAATACAAGGAAAAGGCCACTTAACTTCGATAGAAGTCCCCCCTACACTTGATATAAACATTTTCCTCAATGTTTAAGCATGTGGGAGTAAACTCCCCTACACTTAGGACATTGTGCACGTTATTTAAATCTTGCTAAGAAAGAGACAACTAAAGAGATTCCTATTTTAATATTGAGAAATATAAAATAGTGAATCGAAAAGAGTTTAGGATAGAACCGGAAGACGTAATCACGGAATCATGGGTCGTCAAAAATCATCAAGAGTGGATCATTGAACGCTCGAATCCCTGAATATGAGAAGAGAGGAAATAGCAAACACCAACAGGTCTCCCCTACACTTAGGATAGAAATAGATAAAAGATAGATACTTGCGTTGCCTCCCAAGAAGCGCTTGATTTTTGTTCACCGAGTCGTGAGCCTGACTCGACCTTGATTAGCATGGAAAAAACCTTGAAGAGCATCCATCGGGATCAAAGACATGATTTGCGTCCATCAAGTAACACAAGCTTAAGGCGAACAAGGCAAGCCAAAGAAGAGTAGGCAAGGTTCCCTTAAGCAAAGATGGAGCACGGTGGTAGCAAGGGTGAAGAGGTGCAAGCATATCTCCATGGTTTCCAAAAATATTTCCTTTTATTTCATCAGACGGATACTGAGATGGCTTAAAAATTTCAATACCGAGGTCGAACACCTTTTCCTATAGGGGAAAATAGCACTCAGGCTCAGCAGATCTTGAAGAAGATCCGATCATAAATCTCGCAATCTCATCCTCAGAATGTGGATATAGAGGTGTCAAGACATAAGTGCTGCGGATATCGGTGTCGGCCGGCTTCTTCTCCTTTGAAGCGGGTTTCTTTATATCCAAAGTAGGATAAAGACCATAATCATCAAAGTCTAAAGGAGGAGCGTCACTCTCATTTGGGAAGTAAGTGTTGAGAAAAGTAGCAAAGTCTTCCTCAAATGATAAGTCATCCAAAGTAGGATCAAGTGTTGTAGGCGGAGGATCTTCATCATGAGAAGAATCACTCGAAAGAGTATCGGCCTCATCAAAATCATCATAAGTGGGCATGTTTGGATACTCAGAAGTAAAATCATCATAATCATCTCCATTAGAACTAGAATCGTCATCATAAGTATCAAAGATCAGTGGAGAATCATAAATTGGGGAAGGATCATAAATCATCCACATCGTCTTGGAACAGTGGATTATCATAGCAAGAGTCGAATAGAGGATTGTTGTAGACGACAAAATCATCAAGCACATTAATCATATTCGCCGATTCTCTTCCATAGGATTTGTTTGTGATCTTCCTCATTTCGAACACTTGTGCATCATTCCCGACCCTTAAGATTAACTTACCTTCGGCAACATCGACAAGAGCTTTTCCGGTTCTTAAGAATGGCCGACCAAGTATTAAAGGAATACGAGGGTCCATTTCATAATCAACAACAACAAAATCGACCGGAAAAGTGAAGGTGCCAACTTTAATGAACATATATTCGGCAATACCAATGGGGTAAGCGAGAGTGCGATTTGCAAGCTCTAGAGTCATCTTCGTTGGTGTAAGATCGGGTAATGATAACTTTTTCCAAACACTTAAAGGCATCAAATTTATACTTGCCCCGAGATCGGCTAAGGCAATAAATTCATCGGTTTGGTTAAAAGTACATGGTAGCACAAAAGGACCGGGATCTCCAAGTTTTTCCGGAAGTTCTTTAAGAAGGATTACAGAGCAATTTTCATTCAAGCGAGTATTAACAAACTCGGCCATCTTCTCCTTCTTATTAAGCAATTCCTTAAACATCTTGACAAATAGTGGCATTTGGGCAAGAGCTTCAACAAGGATAAAGGTGACGGTCATGCCGGCAATCTTGTCCAAAAAGTTAGAGACTTGAACGTCATTCTTAGTCAAAACTCTAGCCTTGTCGAGTCGAGAAGGGTAAGGAATGCTGGGTTTATAGGTGGAAGGTGGGGTTGGTGAAGGGTTCTTCGTGGGTACTTTTTCATGACAAGGCGGAGACGGTAATGGTGAACTAATACTAGGTGTGGGAGTAGTAGGGATAAATGGTGGTGGAGGAGGTGTAGATGGTGTAACTAGGGGTGGGATAGATGGTCCTACTAAAGTTGCTCCACTATGGGTAGTAATAGCACTCACATTCTCTCTCGGGTTGGTGACGGTGTTTGAAGGTAGAGAGCCCGAAGTAGAGGGTTGAGTGGTGGGTAAGAAACTAGCCAAAATATTCTTCAAATCATTCGTTTGAGTGCCGAAGGAGGTTTTTATATCATTTCGAAGCTCGGATCTAATGTCATTCCCTTGCTTAGTGATATCCCCTTTCAAATTGATAATTTGGCTTTGTAGATTCTTGATTTGCTCTCCTTGGGTTCTCATTAAAGCTTCAACATCGTGATTAATGGGCGGGGCTTGTTGAGCGGGTGGGTGATAAGGATTAGAAGCTCGAGGTGGGATTTGGTTGCTTCTATTGTAGTTGTTGTTGGGATTGTGGTTTTGAGGAGAAAAACCGGGTGAAAGATAGTTGTTGGACCGGTAACTTAGCAAATTTCGATCCCCTTGAGGGCGGGCTTGGTAATTTTCCGGTGAATAGTTACCATAAGCCGCATACACGTTTTCCGGATTGCCTTGAGTAGAAGGACAATCAGTGTATGAGTGACGACCGCCACATGTCTCACAAGAAATTGCTACAACTTTAACTGTTGTTGTTGGTTTGTAGCGATGAGCAAGATATTTTTGTTCATTTCGGCCATCATGCGGGTGAATTCGGTCATATCAGGGTTTGCTGAAGTAGAAGAAAAATGGACTCTGGGGTTGTTTCTTGAAGAAGCAGAGGAATCCCAATTTTTGTGATGAGTAGTCATGTTCTCAATAAGCTCTCTACACTCCTCGGGTCTTCTTTTCATAAATGTGCCACCGGCGGCTGCATTAATCGTATCACGATCACGAAAAGTTAAACCATTGTAGAAAGTATCAATCAACGTAACGGGGAGCATGTTGTGGTTTGGACATCGATCGATCAAAACATTATATCTTTCCCAAGCATCAAAGAGAGATTCATCGGGTTCTTGCATGAAACCGCTGATTTGATTTCGAAGGCTCGTGACCATGGATGGTGGAAAGTAGCGCGACAAAAATCGTTGAGTCATGTCGTCCCAAGTATGAATGGAATTCTTCGGGAGACGATCAAACCATTTTTCGGCGTGGTGGGATAAAGTATGTGGAAAGAGCTGTAGGCGAAGGACATCTATAGTAACACCGGGCAACTTCATGCTTTGAGTAATAGTAATGAGTTTGTCGAGGTGCTTGTTGGCATCATCATCAGGCAATCCGCGAAATGGATTAGTTTGCACTTGTTGGATCATGTGATGCTTCAACGAAAACTCCGGAGCCGTGATTTGCATCAGCGCAATCGGTCCTCCTCGTCCAAACATTGTGGGTTGACAAAGCTCCTCCATTGTCCGAAGATCGGGCTGTGGAAGAACATTGTTGTTGTTATTATTGTGGTGCGGTGGATTATTGTTGTTGTTCAAACCTGCCATAGCTAAATCTTCACGAGTCTCGGGCTCTGGATAAGTAGAAGATCTAGCACGCATACACCTGCAAAAGCAAAGGAAAACAATACCAAAGAAATAGACAATATATATACACTATAAAAATAAAAATAAAATCTTTTTGGATTTTTGAAATTTTTTAATTTTTATGGATTTTTAACAATTTTTTAAGCAAGAAAAATAACGCTCAATAATGAACGGATCCCAAAAAGCAACGCGTCTCTCACAGAAAACCGTTAATCTTTACGAAAAGAGCCGGCAGCGGCGCCATTTGATAACTAGTTTTTAGCCAGTATAAAAATTGTTCTTCGTTGAAGTGGTCTAATCGAATTGATTACTGGTTTAAGTGTGAATCAATTGTTTTTGGTTAAGAAAAATATTTGTCGTTGTTGTAAATAAAAAGATGTGCAATGTCGCACCACACCATGATGGAATATGGGGCGCGAAGTATGGATATCATCACAACATGGCGTGTCTATAAAGATAACTATATGAAATAAGAAATGTCATAAAATGGTGACACAAAAGTCATGACAATATCTCATCAAAAGCAGGAGTCTAGGTAAGTAGGTAACAGTCCTACCACTTACCCAAGACAAACAATAAACATAAACCAAACAAACATATAGGTGCCAACATGTATCACTTATCAAAACACATAAAGGTAAACTAAGAAGGAACGGGGATCTCCTTCTATATGCAATCCTAAGGCATCCAAGTCTAGCCACTTCTATCCTCAAGCTTAACCATATTCACACCTGAAAGAGACACTAAAACACGTCAACATAAAGTTGGTGAGAGTCATAGGTTTAGACTCCAACGCCAAACCAGTTTTTGAGTTCGTTTGAGCTCGTAAAACTTTAACTAATGATATTTTGCAAACTAAAAAAAAACAATGATTGCGTTTGAACAAGTGTAAAATAGTAACTTTGAGTTCGGTCATACATATACATAGATCTTGATCTTTTGAAATTCGGTAACTTCCTAATATAGAAACTTTTCAGAGTGATTGTACTATTTGTTAACTAATACCCTACTTTCTTAAAAGTGTATTTTTGCCAAATAAATCACGATGTGCGCATACGGATTCCTTTATCCTTTCTTTTATATATGACTTATTTGTCATTCTACTTTGTCTTTCTTTGCTTCTATCGTACCACTGAATTGGACCGAGGTTGAAGTTCTTGCTTTCATAACGGTCGTTATCATTTTGGCACGTGTCTCCTAACGATTCCTGCTAAACCTCTTGAAACCTTATCACCTTGTAACCATTTCGTTGACTGTCTTGAACTACTCCTTACTTCCCTCTTGTAACCCACTCGCTACTTTATAAACTATTGTGATGTTACCATATAAACTCAACTGGTCTTGTTTGCGAATCATTTTACAAAAGGTTTCATTTGGGATTTCTTAAATAATTGAATGCTATCTTATAAAATTAATTTATATTAATTTTACAATGTATTCTCACCAATTGTTCTACCTTGGGTCTTGTAAAGAATCTTGTAACATTACAATTGTTGAATTAAATATCTAGCCAGTAACCTATTGGCGAATAGTTTTATAAACTATTTTGATTCTGTTTTTACAAATGGCATTATATACATATTTTAAATAATATGACCTGTAATACTGGTTTGACGAAGATGAGCATCGCATTGCTAGTCCTAAATTATGCATGGCCTGGTCACCTATGCTTAATTTAGAAGGAGCCATGCAAGGCCGAATAGTAGTCGCCCTAAATATTTGACCAACAATAAACTTTTTAACTATGTTCCTTAAGAAGTTTGATAAAATAAAGTTTTGAAAACTTTTACATCTTATGTGAGTATCAACAGTTCGCGACATACATGAACCCTTATCTTTTCTTGAACAAAGTACATGCCTCAAACACATATTTCCTTACTCAGCGACCTTTGTTATACTTGTTACCTCATTCTACTTCATGATACCATTCTTGTTACTGTTTGCCTAAATTCTTACCATTGATACCAGACTTGAAAGTTTCAACTTTGTTATGCTTCTACATCGATCGACCTTCTCTGTCTCTTTTTTTGGTAGACCTTCGAAACGCCTCTGGACGCGTATAATGATTTACGACTGGACGTGAACAATGATTACGTGTAATTGTCATGATATGTGTTATGACACTATCGTCTTGAAAATCTATTCGTGTGAACCACGTATTGATTTCGCCTTTTATTGCTAATGTTTTTCACCTTACCGAATTTACTCTCAAGTGACTTCTTAATAATTTTATTTGATTCAAAAATTCGTTGTGTGGCTTTTCTCCTTTGATCGTGTATCGACCACCGAGAACTTAATAAGCTGTTGTGGTGATGTCAACCACACTCGTGAATTAATCATTGCTATAATCCTTTTGTTTCTTATTATTTTTATTATTATTGACGCGTCTATTTTATCGCGTTTGTTAAGAATTGATACGAGTTTGTTTTATCCCCTTGTGTTATTGCTCGCATACAAATTGTTGATCGTCATTTGTTTCATAATCATTTGCTGTCTTGTCACCTTTTGAAAACCAGAAAATGTTACGTGTTTATCATTTGATACCTTAAACACTTTCTTGAATTCCTAAAAATTATTATTAATTTTTAAGAACGTTTTATACATTTATCAAATGTTTAAATTATCAAAATAACTGTTTCAAGTTAAGTACAGGATCTATACATCCTCTTTAGTAAATTTATTACTAGTATTTAAAAAGGATATCAAACTGTATCTTTTAAAGTATTTGATTATATCGTACTTTACTGTCAATATAATAAAATTATTAAATTAATTTATAATTTCTAACAATGATTCTAAATAACTTGGAAAAATCTGATTTTTCTAATGGTCACGATAAACCTGAGTTTTAACGATAATTTCATGTAGTCACCCAAAAGTTCTTAAAACCAATCAGGATAACTATTTTGAACTGTTCTACTTTTGCTTTGAAAATCCTAATCAAGAAAAGTTATAGCAACATCATACTCACTAAATATAGATAGTTTGATTTTTAAATCACTACACCTTGTAAAATTTTCTTTAATCAAGAAAATATTTAAACTGAGTTTTAAAGTAATACCAAAATACTAGACAACTGATTGTGACAACTTATATTTTAAAATGATCTTATATAAATCATTTTCCCTTCTATTTCTCTTGTAACTAGATTGTTACGTTTAAAGATTTTCATGTTTAACAGTTGCACGATTTGCGACCCCTTGTTGATTTACAATTTTGATTCATCTTAACGCACCTTGTCCATTTAAGCGATTCTCACGTTCATTATATCTTTTGAATATTTCTCCGAACTGGAGCGTAGTGAGTTCCAATTGTTAAGGTTCGTCGTGATGCATAAATTACCTGGAAGCAATGAATTTTGTTCTACACTTTGTACCTCCTCTTGTTTACATCTTCTACTGTATTCAGGAGAACTCTGGGGACCAGAGTTCCTTTAGGGGGGAAGACTGTGAGAACCCGTACTATCCCAGCATTATTTTATTCTTTTTACTCGTGTTTCTGAATTTTCCAACGTATTTCGTTTTCTTGTATTTTATATGTAAATCATGAGATTATATTAATTTTCTACAAATTATACTTTTTAAGTATTTTTATGATCATCGATAAATACTTTATATGGAATTATAAAAATTTTATTTTATTTTTCTATATTTAATTTAAATCAAAGTTTTTGATTTAAAATCACCCGCGTGCGTTTTACAAACGAGTTTATTCAAATCAATGAACAACGAGAATTCCTAGTGATCGCGATACCGACGGATGCCCAAAATATTACGTTTATTTATCGATTGTTCAATAATTAAGACTTTCGACGATTTCGTTTTAGTTACGTATTAAGTTGTATCGGGAAATCATATAATCATTTTTATGATGCATTGTAACTTTTGAAAAGTATTTTTACGAAACCCGAGCCCCGTAAATATTTTCAATATTTACCAATAACCATTTTCTACCCTTTAAAACTATTAATTGTTTTTAATTCCACAAGTTTCAAAGTTGGCAAAACTAACCCTCCACTTAACTAGCATTATATAAATCATTTTTTTTACTTTCATTACAACATACACATCTGATACAAGTGATTTTGCATGTAAAAAGTTCGTTATAGTGGTCTAATCGAATTGATCCTGGCTAACTATGCGACTCAGTCGTGTTTTGGTGAAACAAATAGTTGTGTCGTTGTAGTATATTAAAAAGTGCAAAACTTAAATGTAAAGGGCTAGTAAATAAATCTAAAATCTAATTTAAATAAATGGCAAGTATTTAAAAGCGTGACGAAAAGTAAATGGCACTAAAAGTAAATAACGCAAACTTAAATCTAACTAAGGCAAACTTAAAACGCAACTAAAACTTAAACTAAGGCAAAGATTAAAATTAATTTAAGGCAATTAAACTTAAAGTGAGACTAAGGAAAAAGGCAGGAAAAGTAAAGCTTGAAGATTAAAAACAGAAAGTTAAAAAAAACTGAAACTAAAAATAACCTGAAAACAGCTCATTCGGAGTAATCCTTTGTTCAGAATAATCACTCATCCGGAATGTCACCTTCGTTCGGAATGATTCTTCTTCACTCGGAATATTTACCAAAACCCTTGATCCGGAATAAATCATTTATCCGGAATATGTCGCTTATCCGGAATAAAGTCTTGATTCGGAATACTTAAGCTTGATCCGGAATGTATGAGATAAAAGCTTGATTCGGAATATATTCCGGATGAACTTCCTTGATCCGGAATGTTTCTTGATTCGGAATATCTTCCTTGATCCGAAATGTTGAAGATTCCGGATGAAGACCTTGATCCGGAATAATTAATTATTCCGAATAAAACTCCTTGATCCGGAATATTTGGTATTCCGAATGAAAGGTTTGATCCGGAATGTTAAATTATTCCGAATAAACAAGACTGATCCGCAATATCTTCCTTGATCCGGAATGTTTCTTCACAAAGCCTTCACTCGGAATGTTGTTGCTGATCCGGAATATCCACTTGATCCGGAATATGTCACTTATTCCGGATGAAAGCCTTGATTTGGAACAACTTTCTACACAACCTTGATCCGGAATGCGCTGTTGATTCGGAATATCTGGGGAAGAACAGTAACAGAAACACGAAGAACAAGGAAGCACAAAATAACACGAATATAATCAAAACTAATCAAAATCAACCACAAGATTAAATCAAACTAATCAATAAACATCTACTAATCATAAACAAACAATCCAAATCAACAAAACTAACAATAATGATCAAAATAATCAAAACCCACTTAATCAATTTAACAAACACTCAAGAACATAAACATGAACATAAACATAAAGATTGAAGATTAAAGAAAGGTAGATAGGAGATTGACAAGAAAAGTAATGATTGACAAGAATTAAAAGAAAACTTACTTGAAACTAAAGATATTTAAGGTGCAAGACAATTAAGGTAAATGACATGTAATTAAATGACAAGGAAAATAAAATGGAAGAACTAATTGTCACTATTAGCCAACAAAGGAAAATGAAATAAATCCTAATCTATTTATAGGGGAGATTATGGAGTGCTTAGGAAGCTTCCCCCTCTTTCTTCTTTCCTTAATTGCAACATTAAGTCCTTAAGTCTTTAATCTTCTTAAATCTTGGACTTTAATGACTTTGTCTCGGGATTTTCTTTAAACTCGTCTTGACATTTCTTCATAAATAAGACTTGAGTTTTTCGGCTTTTATTAAACTTCCGTCTTTTGACTTTTTCTTCGATAAATCTTCAGAATTGGTCTTGGACTTCCGTTCTTTTTGCACTCTTGACTTCTTGACTTCGTCTTTCGTCTTTTTCTTCGATAAAAGCCCGTGAATGCCCGTGTTTTCTCTACTTTTCACCTTTTCGTCCTAAATCACAACGAAAACACAAACCACGCATAATTCCGACATATATGACATAAAATACACGTTTTGGCTCGGTTATTATTGTAATTAAGTGGTAAAAAGGATGGGTGTTTACACACCTATCAAATCCCCTACACTTGACCATTGCAATGTCCTTATGCAATGCATTAGTTACAAAGCACGATTACACTTTTCATCATAATCAATCCACGTTGGCCTTTATTAAAGAGATAGAAAATTATAAACATTCAAAGTTAAGAAATCAAAAACATACCTTCGGGTTTTGGAAATGTCATGAATGATCATCATCCTCAAGTTTTCACTTTCTCCAAAACGAGATCATTGTTATTATAAATTAGCAAACTAACACGAACTCATGTGGGCCAATTATTTACTTAGACTCCCTTATTCCTAGGTGTATCTCATATATTTTATTGTTGTCTTGAATGATCACGAGGATGCATTGTTTGACTTATTTCGATAGTTATTAAGGCTGAAAATAAAGTGAGACGATTTAATCAATAGTTAGCTAAAGGACAAAATCTTTTAAAACTGCTTCTCGGGACCTCATAAAGTTCATATCTTGGCATAACTCGCTTCGCGATTTGAGACCTTTCTCGGACCGATATTTGGCAGTGACTTTATACTTTAAACCTTGAGAGACGTTCATGAAATAATGGTCTTCTCTTCATAATAGGAATTTCTTCACTTGAAGTTTTGAGAGATTCTTCATACTTGGACCACGACTTCTTCATTTTTCTCCAATCTTTATTTTGGACTTTGATATACAACGATCCGCCTCCTTTTTGGACTTGGATCTATTTATCCTCATACCTTGTTAGGGCCTTTTTGGATAGACTTATCCATGACTTTTGGGGAGTTTTTGCTTTTCGTCGTGTGTCTCGATCCTTCATATTGATTTTTGATAAATGATTCTTCACATCACTTTTGGATCTTTAGCAACAAAATATAGCCCTCATGCCTTGTTAGGACCTTTTCGGACTCGCCAATCTTCGCATCCTGCTTCAATAAGTTATGCCTTGGCTATGAACTCTAATCCATACCGAGCAACTTTTAAACGATCTTGGGCTAGAAGCTAAGTAACTTTTCAAATCGTACAACCTTATTTATTGCAGATAAATTTATTAGCAAGCGATGGGAGAATAGGCTCATAATCAACTCACATAAATTCCCGAAAGAATACCAAACTTATAACTAACACTATCATCTCTCGTTCTCCACAGTTTAAAATCTCAAAGAATGAGACTTGTGGATGCTTAGCCTATTAAATCAAAGTTTTGGGTTTTCGAGTCGCCTATAGGATCTTGCAAATTCTTAGACTCTTTCAAGTTTAGAAATCGCATTTTAAAGTTCCCTTGATAAACGACTCTCTAGGATCAACTATAGGAACTTGCGAAAAGTTCTTGTTCTTAACCCGTGAGAGTTAAGACTTTCGCGTTTTTTAGCTCCCTATATAAAAGCCTAGCAAAACTTGACTTAAACACGTTAAGGATACTAGCTAGAGTAAACTTAGATAAGTAAACTCGGGTTGAGTCAAAAGATTCATAACGTTTGAAAATTAAAACCACATTATTAAAATTTATTCTAGCAAAGAAGGGAAATAACTATACAAAGGGAAAAACTAATGGGTCAAAATAGATCAAAAATTTTGAAAAATGTCGAAAAATTGATTTTCTGGTTAAAATGAGGACAAATACAAGGAAAAGGCACTTAACTTCGATAGAAGTCCCCCTACACTTAATATAAACATTGTCCTCAATGTTTAAGCATGTGGGAATAAACTCCCCTACACTTAGGACATTGTGCACGTTGTTTAAATCTCGCTAAGGAAAAGACAACTAACGAGATTCCTATTTTAATATTGAGAAAATATAAAATAGTGAATCGAAAAGAGTTTAGGATAGAACCGGAAAAATGAGAACACGGAATCACGGGTCGTCAAGAATCATCAAGAGTGGATCATTGAGCGCTCGAATCCCTGATTAGTAGAAGAGATGAAATAGCAAACACCAACGGGTCTCCTCTACACTTAGGATAAAGAAAGCTAAAAGATAGATGCATGGGTTGCCTCCCAATAAGCGCTTGATTTTTGTTCACCGAGTCGTGAGCCTGACTCGACCTTTATTACCATAGGAAGAAGCATGAAACATATCCACTGGGATCAAATACATAGTTTTCGTCCATCAAATAGCACAAGCTTAAGGCGAACAAGGCAATCCAAAGAAGAATAGGCAAGGTTCCCTTAAGCAAAGATGGAGCACGGTGGGAGCAAGGGTGAAGTGGTGCAAGCATATCTTCAAAAGTTCCAAAATTTTTTCCTTTTATTTCATCAGACGGATACTGAGATGGCTGAAGAAGATCGATACCGGGGTCGAACACCTTTTCCTTTAAGGGAAAATAGCACTCAAGCTCAGCAGAATGTGAAGAAGATCCGCGAAGAAAATGCACAACCTCGTCCTCTGAAGGTGGACAAAGAGGTGTCAAATCATATGTGCTGCGGATGTTGGTGTCGTCCGGTTGCTTCTCCTTTGAAAGAATTTTCTTCAAATCCGAAGTAGGATCAAGACCATAATCATCAAAGTCTAAAGGAGGAGCATCACTCTCATGAGGGAAGTATGTATTGAGAAAAGTAGAGAAGTCTTCCTCAAATGAGTAATCATCCAAAGTAGGATCAAGTGATGGCGGAGGATCTTCATCATGTGAAGAATCACTCGAAAGAGTATCGGCCTCATCGAAATCATCATACGTGGGCATGTTGGGATACTCGGAGGTAAAGTCATCATAATCATCCGAATCTGAGCTAGAATCATCATCATAAGCATCAAAGATCGGTGGAGAATCATATATGGGAGAAGGTTCCAAATTGGGGAGAGAATCATCCACATCATCTTAAAAAAGTGGATTATCAATGCAAGACTCGAATAGAGGATTGTTGTAGATGACAAAATCATCAAGCACATTAATCATATTCGCTGACTCTCTTCCATAGGATTTGCTTGTAAGCTTCCCCATTTTGAAAACTTGTGCATCATCCCCGACTCTTAAGATGAGCTCACCTTCGGCAACATCAACTAGAGCTCTTCCGGTTCTCAAGAATGGCCAACCAAGTATTAAAGGAATACGAGGGTCCATTTCATAATCAACAACAACAAAGTCGACCGGAAAAGTGAAGGTGCCAACTTTAATGAACACATCTTCGGCAATACCAACGGGGTAAGCGAGAGTGCGATTTGCAAGCTCCAGAGTCATCTTTGTTGGAGTAAGGTCGGGTAATGATATTGTTTTCCAAACACTTAAAGGCATCAAATTAATACTTGCCCCAAGATCAGCTAGGGCAGTAAATTCTTCAGTTTTGTTAAATATGCAAGGCAACACAAAACGACCGGGATCTCCAAGTTTTTCTGGAAGTTCTTTAAGAATAACTGCAGAACAGTTTTCATTTAAGCGTGTGTTGGCGAGCTCAATCAGCTTCTCCTTCTTGTTCAACAATTCCTTGAATGCTTTGACAAATTTCGGCATGTGGACAAGTGCTTCAACAAGGCTAATGTTGAAATTCATTTGAGAGATCATCTTCAAATAATTCGACACTTGAATGTCATCTTTGGTGTGCATTTTGGTCTTGCCTAAGCGAGATGGGTAAGGAATGCTGGGGTTGGGTGGTGGAGGAGTAGCAGGTGAAGGTGGGGTTGGTGAAGGTTGAGATGTTGAAGGGTTCTTCTTGGGTACATCATCGTGACGAGGCGGAGACGGTAAAGGTGCACTAATACTAGGTGTGGGAGGAGTAGGGATAAATGGTGGTGGAGGAGGTGTAGATGATGGGGGCGGAATAGGTGTTCCTACTATGGTAACTCCACTACGGGTAGTTATAGCACTCACATTCGCTCGCGGATTGGTGACGGTGTTTGAAGGTAGAGAACTCGATGTAGAGGGTTGAGTAGTGGGTAAGAAACTAGCCAGCATATTCTTTAAATCATTCGTTTGATTGCTGAAGGAGGATTGAATATTATCTCGAAGCTCGGATCTTATGTCATTCCCTTGCTTGGTAATATCCCCTTTCAGATTGATAATTTGGCTCTATAGATTCTTGATTTGCTTACCTTTGGTTCTCATCAAAGCTTCAACATCTTGATTGATGGGTGGGGCTTGTTGAGGGGGTGGGTGATAAGGATTAAAAGCTCGAGGTGGGATTTGGTTGCTTCTATTGTAGTTGTTGTTGAGGTTTTGGTTTTGAGGAGAAAAACCGGGGGAAAGGTAGTTGTTTGATCGGTAACTCAGCAAATTTCTATCCCCTTGACGTCGAGCTTGGTAATTTTCCGGTGAATAATTACCATAAGCTGCATACATGTTTTCCGGATTTCCTTGAGTAGAAGGACAATCAGTGTATGGGTGTGGACCGCCGCATGTTTCACAAGAAGGTGCTACCGCTTTAACTTGTTGTTGGTTTGTAGCGAGAAGCAAGATATTTTTGTTCATTTCAGTCATCATGCGGGTGAATTCGGTCATATAAGGGTTTGCTGAAGTAGAAGAAACATTGACTCTCGGGTTGTTCCTTGAAGAAGCGGAGGAATCCCAATTTTTGTGATGAGTAGTCATGTTCTCAATAAGCTCTCTACACTCCTCGGGTCTTCTTTTCATAAATGTGCCACCGGCGGCTGCATTAATCGTATCACGATCACGAAAAGTCAAACCGTTGTAGAAAGTATCAATTAAGGTCACAGGGAGCATGTTATGGATTGGGCAACGATCGATCAAGACATTATATCTTTCCCAAGCATCAAAGAGAGATTCATCGGGTTCTTGCATGAAACCGCTGATTTGATTGCGAAGGCTCGTGACCATGGATGGTGGAAAGTAGCGCGACAAAAAGCGTTGAGTCATGTCATCCCAAGTATGCATGGAATTCTTCGGGAGACGATCAAACCATTTCTCGGCGTGGTGTGATAAAGTATGTGGGAAGAGTTGTAGGCGAAGAACATCCATTGTGGCACCGGGTAACTTCATGCTTTGAGTAATAGTAATGAACTTGTCGAGGTGTTTGTTGGCATCATCATCAGGCATTCCTCGAAAAGGATTTGTTTGCACTTGCTGAATCATGTGGTGCTTCAACGAAAACTCCGGAGCCGTGATTTGCATCGGCGCAATCGGTCCTCCTCGTCCAAACATGGTAGGTTGACAAAGCTCCTCCATTGTCCGAAGATCGGGCTGTGGAAGAACATTGTTGTTGTTATTATTGAGGTGCGATGGATTATTGTTGTTGTTAACACCTGCCATACTTAAATCTTCACGAGTCTCGGGCTCTTGATAATTAGAAGATCTAGTACACATACACTTACAAGGACAAAAGAGAACAATACCAAACACAAAGAGAATATATATACACTATAAAGATAAAAATAAAATCTTTTTGTATTTTTGAAAATTTTTAATTTTTATGTCTTTTTAACAATTTTTAATTTTTTTGGGATTTTTTGAAATTTTTAAAGCAAGAAAATAACGCTCACAAGTGAACGGATCCCAAAAAGCAACGCGTCTCTCACAGAAAACCGTTAATCTTTACGAAAAGAGCCGGCAGCGGCGCCATTAGATACAAGTGATTTTGCATGTAAAAAGTTCGTTATAGTGGTCTAATCGAATTGATCCTGGCTAACTATGCGACTCAGTCGTTCTTTGGTGAAACAAATAGTTGTGTCGTTGTAGTATATTAAAAAGTGCAAAACTTAAATGTAAAGGGCTGGTAAATAAATCTAAGATCTAACTTAAAATAAATGGCAAGTATTTAAAAGCATGATGAAAAGTAAATAGCACTAAAAGTAAATAACGCAAACTTAAATCTAACTAAGGCAAACTTAAAACGCAACTAAAACTTAAACTAAGGCAAAGCTTAAAATTAATTTAAGGCAATTAAACTTAAAGTGCGACTAAGGAAAAAGGCAGGAAATGAAGATTAAAAACAGAATGTTAAAAAAAAACTGAAACTAAAAATAACCTGAAAACAGCTCATTCGGAGTAATCCTTCGTTCGGAATAATCACTCATCCGGAATGTCACCTTCGTTCGGAATGATTCTTCTTCACTCGGAATATTTACCAAAACCCTTGATCCGGAATAAATCCTTTATCCGGAATATGTCGCTTATCCGGAATAAAGTCTTGATTCGGAATACTTAAGCTTGATCCGGAATGTATGAGATAAAAGCTTGATTCGGAATATATTCCAGATGAACTTCCTTGATCCGGAATGTTTCTTGATGCGGAATATCTTCCTTGATCCGGAATGTTTAAGATTCCGGATGAAGACCTTGATCCGGAATAATTAATTATTCCGAATAAAACTCATTGATCCGGAATATTTGGTATTCCGAATGAAAGGTTTGATCCGGAATGTTAAATTATTCCGAATAAACAAGACTGATCCGCAATATCTTCCTTGATCCGGAATGTTTCTTCACAAAGCCTTCACTCGGAATGTTGTTGCTGATCCGGAATATCCACTTGATCCGGAATATGTCACTTATTCTGGATGAAAGCCTTGATTCGGAACAACTTTCTACACAACCTTGATCCGGAATGCGCTGTTGATTCGGAATATCTGGGGAAGAACAGTAACAGAAACACGAAGAACAAGGAAGCACAAAATAATACGAATATAATCAAAACTAATCAAAATCAACCACAAGATTAAATCAAACTAATCAATAAACATCTACTAATCATAAACAAACAATCCAAATCAATAAAACTAACAATAATGATCAAAATAATCAAAACCCACTTAATCAATTTAACAAAAACTCAAGAACATAAACATGAATATAAACATAAAGATTGAAGATTAAAGAAAGGTAGATAGGAGATTGACGAGAAAATTAAAGATTGACAAGAATTAAAAGAAAAATTACTTGAAATTAAAGGTATTTAAGGTGCAAGACAATTAAGGTAAATGACATGTAATTAAATGACAAGGAAAATAAAATGGAAGAACTAATTGTCACTATTAGCCAACAAAGGAAAATGAAATAAATCCTAATCTATTTATAGGGGAGATTAGGGAGTGCTTAGGAAGCTTCCTCCCTCTTTCTTCTTTCCTTAATTGCAACATTAAGTCCTTAAGTCTTTAATCTTCTTAAATCTTGGACTTTAATGACTTTGTCTCGGGATTTCTTTAAACTCGTCTTGACATTTCTTCATAAATAAGACTTGAGTTTTTCGGCTTTTATTAAACTTCCGTCTTTTGACTTTTTCTTCGATAAATCTTCAGAATTGGTCTTGGACTTCCGTTCTTTTTGCACTCTTGACTTCTTGACTTCGTCTTTCGTCTTTTTCTTCGATAAAAGCCCGTGAATGCCCGTGTTTTCTCCACTTTTCACCTTTTCGTCCTAAATCACAACCATTTAACAACTGTGTGCTATCCTCAACTTGTATGCTATCCAGAAATTGTATGCTTTCCAGAACTTGAGGTTTTCCAACTGATTTTCATTGATATTATTTCTTTTAGTCATTAGCCTTAAGTTACCTCTCATTGATCATGAACCGTTAATTAATCCTGCTACCAAGCGCGAATGTTGTGGGTGGATCCATCGGGATTGACTATCATCGTCCCGATTACCTTGACGCACTAATATTTGTTTATCACTTGAGTATTGATAACTAGTTTTTAGCCAGTATAAAAATTGTTCTTCGTTGAAGTGGTCTAATCGAATTGATTACTGGTTTAAGTGTGACTCAATTGTTTTTGGTTACGAAAAATATTTGTCGTTGTTGTAAATAAAAAGATGTGCAAAACTTTAAAGTAAAGGCAGGGTAAATAAATCTAAACCTAATTAAAATAAACGACGGGAAATTAAAGCGTGACAAGAAATTAAAAGGCAAACTTAAACGTAAATAAGGCAAACTTAAACTTAAACTAAAAGCAAGCTTAAAATAAATCTAAGAGCAAGTAAACTAAAAGTGCGACTAAGGGAAAAAGCGGGAAAAGTAATGCTCAAAACTAGAAAAAATTAAACTTCAAATAAACTAAAACTGCTCATTCGGAATAACATCTTCATTCGGAATAATAAAAAATAAAAATGCTGATTCAGAAAAGTCCTTCGTTCGGAATATATGTTCATCGGGGATAAAAGGTTGATCCGGAATAAACTACTTGATCCGGAATAACAAGCTGATTCGGAATAAAAGGGTGGAAGTGCTGGTTCGGAATAAAGGGGTTCATCCGGAATGATGCTTCATCAGGAGTAAATCATTCGTTCGGAATAAAGGGGTTCATCCGGAATAACTCTTCATCCGGAATAAGTTGCTCATCCGGAATAGTGATTCATCCGGAATAAAGACTTGGTTCGGAATAAATCCTTCGTTCGGAATAAATCACTTATCCGGAATAAACCTTCACTCGGAATAAAACACTGATCCGGAATAAACTGCTGATGCGGAATAACCTGGGCAAACAGAATTCGCGAAGAACAAGGAAGGAAATTAGCTACAAATTTTAATCAAAAACTACCAAATTAAACCCAAAGATTAAACCTAAATAACCACAAATGATCAACTAATGATAACCTGTCAATCCAAATCAATAAAACTAACAATAATAACCACAATAATCAAAACCCACTTAATCAAATCAATAAAAACTCAAGAACATAAACATAAAGATGAACATGAAGATTAAATCAAAACAAGAAGAGTAGATGAGAGATTAACAATAAAAGTAAGGATTCAATAACAATAAAATAAAACTTACTTGAAATTAAAGGTGCAAGACAAGGTAATTAAAGGTGCAAATTAATGTAAATGACATGAAAATTAAATGTGCAAGTATTAAGGGTGGAAGACTAATTGTCAATTTAGCCAACAAAACATAAAAATAAAACTAATCTACTATATATAGGGGAGGAGGGAGGAGTGGAAGCTTCCTCCTCTCTTTCTTCTTTCTTTCTTTATCATTTAGTCCTTAGTCTTCCAAATTCTTCTACTTTTTCGACTTTTGTCTCGGGATTACTTTAAACTCGTCTTGTAATTTCTTCATAAATTAGACTTGAGTATTTTGGCTTTATTAAACTTCTGTCTTTGGACTTTTTCTTCGATAAATCTTCAGAATAGGCCTTGGACTTCCGTTCTTTTTGCACTCTTGATTTCTTGACTTCGTCTTTTGTCTTTTTCTTCGATAAAAGCCCGTGAAAGCCCGTGTTTTCTTCCCTTTTTACATGTTGATCCTAAAATCACAACAAAAACACAAACCACGCATAATTCCGACATTTACGACATAAAATACACGTTATGGTCTTGTTTTCATTATAATTAAGTGGTAAAAGGATGGGTGTTTTCACACCTATCAAATCTCCTACACTTGACCATTGCAATGTCCTCATGCAATGCATTAATTACAAAGCAAGATTACACTTTTCATCACAATCAATCCACATTTGCCTTTATTAAAGGAATAGAAAATAACAAAACAAGTAAAGAAATCAAAGACATACCTTAGGGTTTAGGAATGTCATGAATGATTATCATCCTCAAGTTTCACGTTCCCCACACCAAGCTTAAAAACGAGATCATTGTTATTATAAGTTAGCAAACTAACATGAACTCATGTGGGCCAATTATTTACTTAGACTCCCTTATTCCTAGGTGTATCTCTTATATTTTATTGTTGTCTTGAATGATCACGAGGATGCCTTGTTGACTTAATTCGATAGTTATTTAGGCTGAAAATAAAGTAGGACGATTTAATCAATAGTTAGCTAAAGGACAAAATCTTTTAAAACTGATTCTCGGGACCTCATAAAGTTCATATCTTGGCATAACTCGCTTCACGATTTGAGACCTTTCTCGGACCGATATTTGGCAGCGACTTCATACTTCAAATCTTGAGAGACGTTCTTGAAATTATGGTCATCTCTTCATTATGGGAATTTCTTCACTTGAACTTTTTGAGAGATTCTTCATATTTGGACCACGACTTCTTCATTTTTCTCCAATCTTTATTTGGGATTTTGATATACAATGATCCGCCTCCTTTTAGGGCGTGGATCTATTTATCCTCATACCTTTCTAGGGTCTTTTCGGATGGACTTCTCCATGATCTTTAGGGGAGTATTTGCTTTTCATCGTGTGTCTCGATCCTTCATATTGATCTTTGATAAATGATTATTCACATCACTTTTGGATCTTTAGAAACAAAATGTAGCCCTCATGCCTTGTTAGGGCCTTTTCGGACTCGCCAATCTTCGCATCCTGCTTCAATAAGTTATGCCTTGGCTATGAACTCTAATTAATACCGAGCAACTTTTAAACGATCTTGTGCTAGAAGCTAAGTAACTTTTCAAATCGTACAACCTTATTTATTACAGATAAATTTATTAGCAAGCGATGGGAGAATAGGCTTATAATCAACTCACATAAATTCACGAAAGAATACCAAACTTATAATTGACCCTATCATCTCTCGTCCTCCACAATTTAAAATCTCAAGGAATGAGACTCGTGGATGCTTAGCCAATTAAATCAAAGTTTTGGGTTTTTGAGTCATCTATAGGATCTTGCAGATTCTTAGACTTTTTCAAGTTTAGAATTCGCATTTTAAAGTTCCTTTGATAAACGACTCTCTAGGATCAATTATAGGAACTTGCGAAAAGTTCTTGTTCTTAACCCGTGAGAGTTAAGAATTTCGCGTTTTAAAGCTCCCTATATAAAAGCCTAGCAAAACTTGACTTAAACACATTAAGGATACTAGCTAGAGTAAACTTAGATAAGTAAACTCGGGCTGAGTCAAAAGATTCACAACGTTGAAAATTAAAACCACTTTATTAAAATTTATTCTAGTAAAGAAAGAAAATAACTATACAAAGGTAAAACTACTAGGCCAAAATAGATCAAAAATTTTGAAAAATGTCGAAAAAATCAATTTTCCGGTTAAAATAAGGACAAATACTAGGAAAAGGCCACTTAACTTCGATAGAAGTCCCCCTACACTTGATATAAACATTGTCCTCAATGTTTAAGCATGTGGGAGTAAACTCCCCTACACTTAGGACATTGTGCACGTTATTTAAATCTTGCTAAGAAAGAGACAACTAAAGAGATTCCTATTTTAATATTGAGAAATATAAAATAGTGAATCGAAAAGAGTTTAGGATAGAACCAGAAGACGTAATCACGGAATCACGGGTCGTCAAAAATCATCAAGAGTGGATCATTGAACGCTCGAATCCCTGAATATGAGAAGAGAGGAAATAGCAAACACCAACAGGTCTCCCCTACACTTAGGATAGAAATAGATAAAAGATAGATACTTGGGTTGCCTCCCTAGAAGCGCTTGATTTTTCTTCACCGAGTCGTGAGCCTGACTCGACCTTGATTAGCATGGAAAGAACCTTGAAGAGCATCCATCGGGATCAAAGACATGATTTGCGTCCATCAAGTAACACAAGCTTAAGGCGAATAAGGCAAGCCATAGAAGAGTAGGCAAGGTTCCCTTAAGCAAAGATGGAGCACGGTGGTAGCAAGGGTGAAGAGGTGCAAGCATATCTCCATGGTTTCCAAAAATCTTTCCTTTTATTTCATCAGACGGATACTGAGATGGCTTAAAAATTTCAATACCGGGGTCGAACACCTTTTCCTATAGGGGAAAATAGCACTCAGGCTCAGCAGATCTTGAAGAAGATCCGATCATAAATCTCGCAATCTCATCCTCAGAAGGTGGATATAGAGGTGTCAAGACATAAGTGCTGCGGATATCGGTGTCAGTCGGCTTCTTCTCATTTGAAGCGGGTTTCTTTATATCCAAAGTAGGATAAAGACCATAATCAACAAAGTCTAAAGGAGGAGCATCACTCTCATTTGGGAAGTAAGTGTTGAGAAAAGTAGCAAAGTCTTCCTCAAATGATAAGTCATCCAAAGTAGGATCAAGTGTTGTAGGCGGAGGATCTTCATCATGAGAAGAATCACTCGAAAGAGTATCGGCCTCATCAAAATCATCATAAGTGGGCATGTCTGGATACTCAGAAGTAAAATCATCATAATCATCTCCATTAAAACTAGAATCGTCATCATAAGTATCAAAGATCGGTGGAGAATCATAAATTGGGGAAGGATCAGAATTGGAGAGAAATTCATCCACATCGTCTTGGAACAGTGGATTATCATAGCAAGAGTCGAATTTGTTGTAGACGACAAAATCATCAAGCACATTAATCATATTCGCCGATTCTCTTCCATAAGATTTGTTTGTGATCTTCCTCATTTCGAACACTTGTGCATCATTCCCGACCCTTAAGATTAACTTACCTTCGACAACATCGACAAGAGCTTTTCCGGTTCTCAAGAATGGCCGACCAAGTATTAAAGGAATACGAGGGTCCATTTCATAATCAACAACAACAAAATCGACCGGAAAAGTGAAGGTGCCAACTTTAATGAACACATCTTTGGCAATACCAACGGGGTAAGCGAGAGTGCGATTTGCAAGCTCTAGAGTCATCTTCGTTGGTGTAAGATCGGGTAATGATAACTTTTTCCAAACACTTAAAGGCATCAAATTTATACTTGCCCCGAGATCGGCTAAGGCAATAAATTCGTCGGTTTGGTTAAAAGTACATGGTAGCACAAAAGGACCGGGTTCTCCAAGTTTTTCCGGAAGTTCTTTAAGAAGGACTACAGAGCAATTTTCATTCAAGCGAGTATTAACAAACTCAGCAATCTTATCCTTCTTATTAAGCAACTCCTTAAACATCTTGAGAAATTGTGGCATTTGGGCATGAGCTTCAACAAGGATAAAGGTGACGGTCATGCCGGCAATCTTGTCCAAAAAGTTAGAGACTTGAACGTCATTCTTAGTCAAAACTCTAGCCTTGTCGAGTCGAGAATGGTAAGGAATGTTGGGTTTATAGGTGGAAGGTGGGGTTGGTGAAGGGTTCTTCGTGGGTACTTTTTCATGACAAGGCGGAGACGGTAATGGTGAACTAATACTAGGTGTGGGAGTAGTAGGGATAAATGGTGGTGGAGGAGGTGTAGATGGTGTAACTGGGGGTGGGATAGATGGTCCTACTAAAGTTGCTCCACTATGGGTAGTAATAGCACTCACATTCTCTCTCGGGTTGGTGACGGTGTTTGAAGGTAGAGAGCCCGAAGTAGAGGGTTGAGTGGTGGGTAAGAAACTAGCCAACATATTCTTCAAATCATTCGTTTGAGTGCCGAAGGAGGTTTTTATATCATTTCGAAGCTCGGATCTAATGTCATTCCCTTGCTTAGTGATATCCCCTTTCAAATTGATAATTTAGATTTGTAGATTCTTGATTTGCGCTCCTTGGGTTCTCATTAAAGCTTCAACATCGTGATTAATGGGTGGGGCTTGTTGAGCGGGTGGGTGATAAGGATTAGAAGCTCGAGGTGGGATTTGGTTGCTTCTATTGTAGTTGTTGTTGGGATTTTGGTTTTGAGGAGAAAAACCGGGTGAAAGATAGTTGTTCGACCAGTAACTTAGCAAATTTCTCTCCCCTTGAGGGCGGGCTTGGTAATTTTCTGGTGAATAGTTACCATAAGCCGCATACACGTTTTCCGGATTGCCTTGAGTAGAAGGACAATCAGTGTATGAGTGAGGACCGCCACATGTCTCACAAGAAATTGCTACAGCTTTAACTTGTTGTTGTTGGTTTGTAGTGATGAGCAAGATATTTTTGTTCATTTCGGCCATCATGCGGGTGAATTCGGTCATATCAGGGTTTGCTGAAGTAGAAGAAAAATGGACTCTCGGGTTGTTTCTTGAAGAAGCGGAGGAATTCCAATTTTTTTGATGAGTAGTCATGTTCTCAATAAGCTCTCTACACTCCTCGGGTCTTCTTTTCATAAATGTTCCACCGGCGGCTGCATTAATCGTATCACGATCACGAAAAGTTAAACCATTGTAGAAAGTATCAATCAACGTAACGGGGAGCATGTTGTGGTTTGGACATCGATCGATCAAAACATTATATCTTTCCCAAGCATCAAAGAGAGATTCATCAGGTTCTTGCATGAAACCGCTGATTTGATTTCGAAGGCTCGTGACCATGGATGGTGGAAAGTAGCGCGACCAGAATCGTTGAGTCATGTCGTCCCAAGTATGAATGGAATTCTTCGGGAGACGATCAAACCATTTTTCGGCGTGGTGGGATAAAGTATGTGGAAAGAGCTGTAGGCGAAGGACATCAATAGTAACACCGGGCAACTTCATGCTTTGAGTAATAGTAATGAGTTTGTCGAGGTGCTTGTTGGCATCATCATCAGGCAATCCGCGAAATGGATTAGTTTGCACTTGTTGGATCATGTGATGCTTCAACGAAAACTCCGGAGCCGTGATTTGCATCGGCGCAATCGGTCCTCCTCGTCCAAACATTGTGGGTTGACAAAGCTCCTCCATTGTCCGAACATCGGGCTGTGGAAGAACATTATTGTTATTATTATTGTGGTGCGGTGGATTATTGTTGTTGTTCACACCTGCCATAGCTAAATCTTCACGAGTCTCGGGCTCTGGATAAGTAGAAGATCTAGTACGCATACACCTGCAAAAGCAAAAGAAAACAATACCAAAGAAATAGACAATATATATACACTATAAAAATAAAAATAAAATCTTTTTGGATTTTTGAAATTTTTTAATTTTTATGGATTTTTAACAATTTTTTAAGCAAGAAAAATAACGCTCAAGAATGAACGGATCCCAAAAAGCAACGCGTCTCTCACAGAAAACCGTTAATCTTTACGAAAAGAGCCGGCAGCGGTGCCATTTGATAACTAGTTTTTAGCCAGTATAAAAATTGTTCTTCGTTGAAGTGGTCTAATCGAACTGATTACTGGTTTAAGTGTGAATCAATTGTTTTTGGTTAAGAAAAATATTTGTCGTTGTTGTAAATAAAAAGATGTGCAATGTCACACCACACCATGATGGAATATGGGGCGCGACGTATGGATATCATCACAACATGGCGTGTCTATAAAGATAACTATATGAAATAAGAAATGTCATAAAATGGTGACACAAAAGTCATGACAATATCTCATCAAAAGCAGGAGTCTAGGTAAGTAGGTAACAGTCCTACCACTTACCCAAGACAAACAATAAACATAAACCAAACAAACATATAGGTGCCAACATGTATCACTTATCAAAACACATAAAGGTAAACTAAGAAGAAACGGGGATCTCCTTCTATATGCAATCCTAAGGCATCCAAGTCTAGCCACTTCTATCCTCAAGCTTAACCATATTCACACATGAAAGAGAAACTAAAACACGTCAACATAAAGTTGGTGAGAGTCATAGGTTTAGACTCCAACGCCAAACCAGTTAAAAGCTGTGAATAACAACCATCAACACAATAACATATGGACAATGTGTTACAAATATGCATTAACAACTAGCATTCAAGATTAATCAATCATCACAATTCCAAGGCATCACGCCTTACCAACAACCACAATTTCCAAGGCCTCCAACCTTACCAAACCATTATCCAAGGCCCACAGCCTTACCAAAAACCATGGTACCATAGATGATCACACTATGTACCTATCCCAAGGCCACTACCTTGTCATTATCCATTGGTCCCATAGACGATCACGCTATGTACCTATCCCAATCCAAATCATACACAAACAAGAATCACATAGCAGTTAATCACATAATGTACACACAAGTCCATCTCAAGTCACAAAAACATTCACAGCATCAATTTAGAAAATAACTCAACACAGTGTCTCTTCCATCCCATCTGGAAGTCAAAATCAATAGTAAACATGGGACTATGAAACTCACCTGATAGCTTCTCCAAAAGTCCTCGCTCTAACAACAAGCTAACAAACCAAAAACACGTAATCAATACATGAACCAATCACTAAGATGGCTCATCAACCTATGATGGACTTCTAGCCTACTCCCATATAAATACCCCATTTATATGCTCTAAACACCCCATTACCCTTCCCTAACAAGTCCTTAACTTGTTTAAGTTTAATAACTATCTCGTTCATATTTTACACAAAACAGTCCCAATTTTAGGTCTCCAAACTTTAAGTCAACCGTCCACTTAAACATACCTATGGTTTCTGTAAAAGGAATATTCATACCCTTACATATGTTGGCTAACACCTCCCACTTGACCTAAACTTAAAGCTACTGTTAAGGCCCCGATATATATATATATATATATATATATATATATATATATATATATATATATATATATATATATATATATATATATATATATATATATATATATATATATATATATATATATATATATATATATATATATATATATATATATATATATATATATATATATATATATATATATATATATATATATATATATATATATATATATATATATATATATATATATATGTATGTATATATACTTTTGTCATTCCAGATTTCCTAATTTTAAACATACTAAAAGTTTGTTACAATTAGGGAGTCTTACCCTAAACCACAACCTTAGCCCAAGTGCAGATACTTAATACAATATATAAACCATCTCTCATGTTCGTGAGAAGATCCCAATGCAACCCTAAGTACCCCAAACAACCCAAAACTTAAAAAGAAAACAGGCTGATTACAAAATTGTTTTGACCTCCGACTGTTGTAACCTATTTTTGACCCACTTCCCTACCTCCAATTTAGTTCTCGTTTCTTGCATTGGAAAGCCAATTGAATTACCTTTTCAGGGATACTTTTATCACATCTTGAATGTTCCTAGAACTCCCGATATGATAAAAACAATTGACTCAAAATTCTGCCCAGTTTTTAAAAACGGGTTTAACAAAATCAACCTCATTAATTAACCCTAATCCCTCTAATTACAAGCCCTAATTTATGTAATCATCATATTATGATTAATACAAAATTAATTTACTGTTATTATATTAAACCCTGTTGTCCCTAATATATGATGATTCTATACGGTTAATGAAGAAAGAAAGGTAGATATGAGATGAATTTTAGAGAGAGAAACTAGAGAGAGAAAAGAGAGAGAAGTGTGTGAACTTGTGAAATATTAGATTAAGAGAAAATGAATGACTAACCAACCTCTCCTTACATGCAAGGAGAGGTTTATATAGCCTTGCCTACATGTGGTATAATGAGCTATATGATAATGGGCCGGGCTTTCCTTTTGGGCTTTGGTTACTTATGAATGAACCTTAGCTTAAAGTTAAGCCCGTTATACACGACTAACATACTACATATTACAACGTTTTAAAATACGATACATAATAAACATATGACCGAGCATTCTTGTTTGACTCAATATTTTGAGGCTAACAATCTCCCCCAATGAGAGGTCATAAACCTTGGTCATTTAGGAAATTTGTAGAGATTACTAATCTCGCCATAAATGAGTCTTGAACGTGTAACAATAGTCCTTTTCCTTCATGCTGTGATCTTTGAGCCTTTGTCGTTGTCTTTCAACTTTGTCTTTAAATCTTGAGATCTTCAAATCGTCCTTGACTTGTCCTTGCCATCTTGCGATCTTGTGTCTTTATCCACATGCTCACACTATTAATTGTTGAATATGTCTTTAGGCATGAGTATGTGGTTTTGAATCTTTGACTTTGCTGAGTACACCGTGACGCCACCTTCTCGAGACAAAACATAGACACGGACTGAATGGCTTTGACATTCGTCCTAAATCGGTAGCGTTTTACCTCCGGTCGGTGAAGACCGTTATACGATTAAATACCGTACCTGTGATAGGTAGATTCAATTAAGAATATCATTGACAGGGTTTCGCGGCTGTACTAGCCGTTCTCTTTACTCGACCGTCTCAAAGCAAGACTGCGAACATAAAGAGTGAATCAATTGGATAAATATCCGCTTGATTAAAGTCGTCAATTCAATTTCCTGGAACAAGTGTGATTCATAAAGAATCTTACCATTGTTGCTTTCCAGTTGACACAAGCTTGATTCATAAGAATCTCACAAGTCACCTACCGTAGCGCTGTTTGATGTTGACAGTAGAAGGATTTCCATTCGTCACTGTGAATATTAATTAATATCACTCTGAATGTTCTGTCAAGACCATAAAGATATTGCGTAGAAACCTGAAACGAGTTTGAATCAATTAAGAATCAAACCACTGTTGCTTTTTAGTTTTACATATGTTCAATTCATGAAGAATCTTACATATGACCTACCACAGTGCTGTTTGATGTTAACATTGGAAGGATTTCCACTCATCATTGTGAATACTAAGTAGTATCACTCTGAGTGTTCTAGCAATATCACAAGGATATAGCGTAGGACTCTCTTGATCTTCATATGTGTGTCCTATTGAGATTTGATTGATCTCTTGGCTCTAGACTCGATTTGTGCACTTTTAGTGGTCGGAAGCTGGAGCAGATGCCACCTATTCAATATCAACTATCTCGAAGTGAGAAAGTCAATAGAAGTCATGTTGTTCTCCGTGACAATAAAACAAACTTCTTTTGAGAGAAGCCTGAGTAGCTAGAAAAGGGTTGTGCATACATCACTGGGTCCATGATGAGTTTGTCTTCATGATGTGTTAACCCAGTTTCTGCCTAAGTTGTATGGAGGGCTTCTTTCTTTAGACCCTTTATGCTTACATTTCTTTTTCATTCTTCAACCCCTTCAATGCTTACCAAGACATCATTAATAGCACCTTGTTGTGATTGTTCCAGTGCTATCATCAGTACTTAGTCGGCATTCAGTTGCGTTCACATACTAATCCATCTTTACTAAGGACTTCTAATAATCTATTGGATTATCCTTGGGAAGATCCCTCCGGTTCTGGTTGGATCATAGGACTTAAACCTAACCACCCTTTTGACACCAATAACGTCGTGAATTAAAGATGTTGTGGGTATTTGATTGTAACCATGAAAACCACTTCAATTGTCTAACAAGATGTTTAAAAAACAATTAACACCTTGATAGTTTTGTCGTTTCAGAAATGCTCCCCCTTCACATGTGCATCGATAATCGAAAGTGTTTCGCACATGTAGGTAAGAGTTAAAGTGATTAAGTCTTATAAAAGATCACATTTTAATCACATTTTCTCCCCCTATCTCTAATATATAAAATCTTTTGATATTATAGATACCAAATTTGATTAAAATACATTTTGAAAATTAGTCTTGAAAATCTCCGGGAGAAAGATGTGTTAATCTTTTGCCTGAAGTTGATTAGCTCTCCCTCAAAAATTGATCTAATTGAATTGTCATTGTGAGGATTTGATCCACATTTCGCTTTTTGAGGATGGGAGTTGTTGAACACACAAGTTTTGAAAGATTTTGAATAATCATAGAAAAATTCTTGAAAAATTTGTGTTCAACGCTTTTTGAAAAATCCTATTTCTTTTTGGCTAAGAGGTTTTTCTAAAGCATAAACTTGAGTTCCTAGACTTTGAATGTCTTGACGAATCCACTCAAGTGTAAGAAGATTTCTCTTCTTTTGCAGAGGGTAAGGGCACTAAAGCGTACACTCCCCCGTAAATTTTGATCCGGGTTGCAATCTGAAAGTGATTACAAGCCATTGTGTTGAGCTCAAAACGTCGAATGTTTTGTGACAAGCTCAACCCGTGATAGATTTCTCTACCCGTTGTTTGGAAATATTGTCCAAAATAGACAATTTCCTTTATTAAAAAAAATTACATGTTTTGAAAAATATTTACAACTTTCATTCGAGCTTTATGTACACACCCGTGTCGTTATTGAGCGACATTTCTAGGTACGTCCATATTATCGATACTGAAAGACATGTCGAGAAGAATATTTTTGGATTTTGAAAGATTTTTTAATTTTGTGTTTTGTTTTTATATGTTTTATATTTTTGTATTTTGCTTTTTCATTAATATTTACAAGTAGATGTTTGATAGATGAATCAAGCAGGATTCTTTGCAAGAATCTCCAGTTCTGCTGGAGTCAAAAATATCATACCAATTTGCCTAACAAGATACGCAAACCTCTCTTTCGAAAGAGCTTTTGTAAACAAGTCAGCTAATTGGTAATCAGTTCCAACAAAGTATAATTCAACAATACCCTTTTCAACTTGTTCCTTAATGAAGTGATATCTGACATCAATGTGCTTCGTGCGGGAACGCTGTACCGGATTGCAGGAGATGGCTATGGCAGACTTTGGGTCACAGTACATAGGTACTTTATCAAAGTGGAAGCCATAATCCGTGAGTTGTGTTCTCATCCAAAGAACTTGAGCACAACACGCAGATAGAGACACATACTCCGCTTCGGCTGATGAAAGTGACGTGCAATCCTGCTTCTTGGAAGACCATCCCACAAGCTTATCTTGACCTAGAAATTGTGCACCACCAGAAGTACTTTTACGTGTATCAAGACACCCTGCATGATCAGAATCTGAATAGGCCATTAGAAAGAAACCGGTTTCCCTCGGATACCAGAGTCCCAAATGAATGGTATTCTTTAGGTACCGAAAGATCCGTTTAACCTCCTTGAGGTGCTTTTCAGTGGGTCGTGCTTGATATCATGCACAATAACATGTTGCATGATGAATATCACGCCTGCTTGTTGTCAAGTACATGAGGGACCCGATCATGGAACGATATCTCGTTTGATCTATGGGTATCCCTCCAAATCAGCATCTAGGGATGTGGTTGATAATGGTGTCCCAACGGGGTCACATGAAGTCATACCATGCTTTTTGATTATCTCTTGACAATACTTAGCTTGGTTTATAAAGATACCACTTGGGGATTGGTGAACTTGAATTCCTAGAAAGAATTTTAGTTCGCCCATCATTGACATTTCAAATTTGTTGTGCATTACTTTTTCAAACCATTTTGAAAGTTTTGGGTTTGTAGACCCGAAAATAATGTCATCAACATAAATTTGCACAAGAAAAATGTCATCCCCATATTTATAAGTGAACAGAGTTAGATCAATGGAACCTTTTGAGAAACCTTTGGATACCAGAAATTTCGAGAGCTCGTCGTACCACGCCCTTGGAGCTTGTTTTAGTCCATATAGTGCTTTGTGGAGACGATACACCTTGTCAGGATAATGAGGATTGACGAATCCTTCCGGATGTGTGACATAGACTTCTTCCTTCAAAGGACCGTTAAGAAATGCTGTCTTTACGTCCATTTGATAGACAGTGAATCCCTTATGTGTAGCATAAGCAAGGAAAATCCTGATCGCTTCCATACGAGCAACTGGTGCAAATGATTCTTCAAAATCAATTACCTCTTTCTGGCCATACCCCTTAGCCACTAGCCTAGCTTTGTTCTTGATGATCGTATTCTCTTCATCCATCTTGTTTTTTCAGATCCAACGAAGATTTAATGGAATCACATCGTATGGTCTGTCAACAAGTTCCCAGACTTTAAGTCTTTCAAATTGTTGAAGTTCATTCGTCATCGATTCAATCCAAGCATGATCAGCCATGGCTTCTTTGATGTTTTTCGGTTCAGTTATACTCACTCCGAGTGCGAACATACAAACATCTCCATCGGTTGCGAGTTGTCGTCTTGTACGAACAGGCTGTGAAGGGTTTCCAATTACGTGAACCAAAGGATGATCTCGGGTCCAATGATGTGTTGAAGGATGTCGTTGGTAGAACGTATGCATATTTGACGGGTCAACATGGCGAGTAGAAGACTCTCCAGTTTCATATACCGATGTACCGAATGGGTTGATAAATTCGTCTTCGTCAGATAATGCATCGTCTGCTTTATTTGTGTTCTCTGGAGCAATGACAGTAGTTGTGGATGTTGTAGGATCGATTGTTGAAGTGATATTCTGAGGAGGTAAATCTGCAGCAACCCGTGTTGAAGTAGATGAAGTTGTATCTGGTTGTTGACGATGATCGGTATCATCATTCTTATCATGAGTGACAGCGGAAGACTTCGATACACTTGTTTCTCCCCCGTGAAATATTCATCATACATTGGTCCATATAACATTTCCAACTCTTCAATTGTCATGTCGACTTTCATATCAGCTCTAGGAACATTTTCTAGAACCAGCGTTGAACTTGACGGTTCATTGTTGTGGTCTTGAGTTCCGAGTTCCGTGCGGTTGTGAACGGAAGTCGTTTGTCTTTGTGGATTGGGACTTAAACTGTTTTGTTCAAGTGCCATTTCTTGTAATTCATCAAATCTGACATGAATAGTCTCGACTATCAATTTTTTTCTCATGTTGTACACTCTATATCCCTTAGACTGAGTTTCATATCCCACTAGAATACATGCATCACCTTTCTCTTTCATCTTGTCCAGATTTTCACCATCTCGAATAATGTAGCACGTACATCCAAAAACGTGAAGGTGTTTGAGTGAAGGTTGTCGATCATGAATTATATGATATGGTGTCTTTTCGTGTCTTGGGATAATTAAGGAGCGGTTTTGTGTGTAGCATGCAGTTGACACGGCTTCGGCCCAAAAATATAGTGGTAGTTTTGAAGCGGATAATAATGTTCGAGCAGCCTCAACTAGAGTACGGTTTCGTCTTTCGACAACGCCGTTTAGTTCGGGTGTTCGAGCAATAGATGTTTCATGTTCAATTCCTTCGGCTTCAAAATAGTTTCTCAGATTTGAATTCAAAAATTCTGTACCTCTGTCAGTACGAACCACTTTAACTTGAGCTTGAAGACCACGTTGTATCAGTTTAAGGAAGCTGATGAGAACTTCAGGTGTTTCATCCTTGGACCTCAAGAAGTGGGTCCATGTGTACCTTGAGTAATCATCGACAATTACCAGAATATATTTCTTCCCATTGATACTTTGAACATGCATGGGACCACATAGATCCATATGGAGAAGATCTAACCGTCCTTTAGAGCTTGGTGTGGTCTTTGTTTTGAAGATACTTTGTTTAGCTTTACAAAGCTCACAAGAAGAACAAAGATGATCTTTGATGAATTTCAAACTTGGAAGGCCTCTCACAATATCTTTCTTGGAAAACAAGTTGATGGTATCAAAGTTAAGATGAGATAAACGTTGATGCCATAACCATGCCTGAGTCGTGGAAGCTTTAGCCATGAAGCAAATTGGAGTTGATGAAGTTGTATCTTGAAGTGAAATAGTGTAGAGATCAGTACCCCGTGTACCGGTAAGTAAATCATTCCCATCATAATCACGAACAAAACATGTCTTCTTTCTGAAAGCAACCTCCAAATCCGCATCACAGAATTGACCAACCGAGAAAAGATTGTGATTGAGCCCTTCGACGTAGTATACCCTTTTGATCGTAATATTTCCCTGAACCAAATCTCCATATCCTAGGATCGGTGTAAATTGATCATTTCCGAATCGGACCGTACCTAGGAACTTCTCCACGAAGTTAATTAGAAGCTTGAGATTCCCCGTCATGTGCTTCATGCATCCGGAGTCCATTATGAAGAGAATTATTTATATCACCTGCAGAAGAGTTAGAACACGATGGAGCATTTGCTAAATTGGATACCACAGTAGTTGTGATAGTAGAATCATTAGTGTCCTTAGCAACATTTAAAGGCATACTAACACTCGTTGTCACATTTTCTGTCCTAGCTTTAGGCATCCATTTATATCCTGGAGGACATTGATTAGCAAACCACCATTTCCAAGACTTGCTAGCAGACTCATATAATTCCTTAATTTTGCTTCTAGGGTTCTTAGTGGTGGAGTCTGATGCATTACTTTTCTTAGTGGGGGTTGCACTAGAATGGTTCACTTTGCGTTTGGGTTTTCTTAGTTCTTAGTTCCAAAATTCATGCTAAGTTTGACACATTTTTCTCCCGAAGATTTTCAAGAATATTTTTCAAAATATATTTTAATCAAATTTGGTATCTCTAATATCAAAAGATTTAATATATTAGAGATAGGGGGAGAAAATTTGATTAATATGTGATATATAGACTCAAGCACTTTAACTCTTAACCACATGTGCAATATGTCTACTTAAATTCTTTCGCATTTCAATGCACATGTGAAGGGGGATTATTTCTGAAACGACAAAACTAGCAAGGTGTTAAATGTTTTCCAAACACTTTGTTAGAATTTAAAGTAGTTTTCATGGTTACGATCTAATACCCACAACATCTTTAATTCACGACGTTATTGGTGTCAAAAGGGTGGTTAGGTTTAAGTCCTATGATCCAACCAGAACCGGAGGGATCTTCCCAGGGACAATCCAATAGATTATTAGAAGTCCTTAGGAAAGATGGAGTAGAATGTGAACGTAGCTGAATGCCGACTAAGTAATGATGATAGCACTGGAACAATCACAACAAGGTGCTATTAATGATGTCTTGGTAAGCATTGAAGGGGTTGAAGAATGAAAAAGAAATGTAAGGATAAAGGGTCTAAAGAAAGAAGCCCTCCATACAACTTAGGCAGAAACCGGGTCAACACATCATGAAGACAAACTCATCATGGACCCAGTGATGTGAAGCACAACCCTTTCTTAGCTACTCAGGCTTCTCTCAAAAGAAGTTTGTTTTATTGTCACGAAGATCAACACGACTTCTATTGACTTTCTCACACCGAGATAGTTGATATTGAATAGGTGGCATCTGCTCCAGCCTCCGATCACCAAAAGTGCACAAATCGAGTCTAGAGCCAAGAGATCAATCAAATCTCGTTAGGACACACGGATGAAGATAAAGAGATTCCTACGCTATATCCTTGCGATATTGCTAGAACACTCAGAGTGATACTACCTAGTATTCACAATGATGAGTGGAAATCCTTCCAGTGTTAACATCAAACAACACTGCGGTAGGTCATATGCAAGATTCTTTATGAGTTAAACATATGTAAAACTGAAAAGCAACAGTGGTTTGATTCTGAATTGATTCAAACTCGTTTCAGTTTTCTACGCAATATCTTTATGGTCTTGCTAGAACATTCAGAGTGATATTCATTAATATTCACGGTGACGAATGGAAATCCTTCTAGCGTCAACATCAAACAGCGCTACGGTAGGTGACTTGTGAGATTCTTATGAATTAAACTTGTGTCAACTGGAAAGCAACAATGGTAAGATTCTTAATGAATCAAACTTGTTCCAGAAATTTGAATTGACGACTTTAATCATGCGGATATTTATCCAATTGATTCACTCTTTATGTTCGCAGTCTTGCTTTGAGACGGTAGAGTAAAGAGAACGGCTAGTACAGCCGCGAAACCCTGTCAAGGAGATTCTTAATTGAATCTACCTAATCACAGGTACGATATTTAATATCGTATAACGGTCTTCACCGACCGGAGGTAAAACGCTACCGATTTAGGACGAATGTCAAAGCCATTCAGTCCGTGTCCATGTTTTGTCTCGAGAAGGTGGCGTCACGGTGTACTCAGCATAGTCAAAGATTCAAAACCACATGTTCATGCCCAAAGACTTATTCAACAATTAATAGTGTGAGCATGTGGATAAAGACACAAGATCGCAAGATGGCAAAGACAAGTCAAGAATGATTTGAAGATCTCAAGATAAAAGACTAAGTCGAAAGACAATGACAAAGGCTCAAAGATCACAACATTAAGGGACAAAACTACTATTACACGTTCAAGACTCATTTATGACGACATTCGTAATCTCCATTGATCTCCAAATATCAAAAGGGTATGACCTCACATTGGGGGAGATTGTTAGCCTCAAAATATTGAGTAAAACAAGAATGCTCGGTCATAGGTTATTATTGTAACATTAGTTAGAACGTTGTAATAGGTAGTTAATTTTTCGTGGTTTACGGGCTTGGATTTAAACTAATTAAAGTCCAAAAAGACAAGCCCGGCCCAATATATAGCCCATTAAAAACCGCATGTGGGTGGACTATATATACTACCCTCCTAGCATGTTAGGAGGGTTGGTTGTTCATTTTTCTCACTTCTAATCTAATATTCCCAAAGTTAATCCTCTCTCTCTCTACTTTCTCTCACTACTTTCTCTCTCAAGGAATCCATCTCTGCTTCATCTATTTTCTTTCTTTCTTCCTTGCTTAATCATCACAAAAATAAGGGACAACAAACCCTAACCTAAATCCATCATAAGATGATCAATTAAACATAAATACAATTTAATCAAAAAGGTTTATGAAGGTTTTACCTTTAATTCAATGGAAGATGTAAAAACCCAAATTTTTGAAGAACCCTAACTCTCCTCCTCTTTTTGGTCGACTAAAACTCTAGGGAATAGAAAAAAATGCGTTTGATTTAGTGTTGGGGGTTCCTTATATAGCCAAAACAATCCTTGTCCAACCCAATTACCACTTACCATAAATCTTTTCTTTTTTCCTTTTTTTTCTCTTCTAAACCGACCTATACCCCATAAAATTTATTTTATTATTAATAAATATCTTATTAATATTACCTTAATTTTCCTTAATTTATTTCAGCTCCTAAAGCCTCCAAAACCTTAAAACCGTAAAACTAGTCAGTTTTTACGCGAATACCGTAAAAGTCGTAAAATATACACTTTTAAAAAAAATCTCAAATTTTGAAATAAACTTTATATCTAAGTCCTAAATGACTTAAAACCATCCCGAAAAATATCCATATGACTAATTACCTCATCCGAGACCTCCAAATGCTAAACTGTAAATCGTAAAAATACGATTTTCTATAATACATATACGTATACGTAAAACCACTAAATAACACCATCTCACTTCATAGTCACTACCATGTGAACTCATGAACATGAAATCATCACACATCGTTTCACTCACAAGGTACCCCGTACCAGAAACGATATCCAAACCACAATCTATACACACCAATAAGCACATAAACACATAAAGACACGTAACTAGCACAAACTAAAACTAAGTGAAGAACCTCAAAACCAGGGTTGTCACATCACTCCCTCCGAATAGAAATCTCATCCCGAGATTTACTCCTTAGGATCAACACACAAACAACAAATCATACGAGGATACTTGTTCTAAATGAACTCCCCTCATTTCCATGTGAACTTTAGTTCAAGTTGCAAAATACCACATATACAAACCAAAAATAATTAAACTCATTGCCAAACTCTTGACCTCACAGTCAATAAATCTCACGAATGAGTCTTTGATAAATCAAAGACTCTTATTAACACAAGTCCCGAATAACCGTACATGCTAAATGCATTCTCAAACAACCTTTACGAATCTCAATACATGAAATGTATCATGTATACAACTCATTTCCCCAGGAAATTCTATACTCATAAGCTACTGGTCTGATCTTTCCAAAGATCATAAATGGACCTACAAAACTCTACATCAACTCTTCCATTTTACCAAAACGTACCACCCGTTACTATGGGTGAAACTTCATACACACTTTGTCACTAACTCTAGTGGTTTCCTCCATCTCTACATAGCATCACTTGTTGCTCTCATCCTTTCCACAAACACCATTACTACATTAGTAGCCTCTTTTACCAATTCTAGTCCACAATGGGGACAACTCACCCTATCCTTTCATATAGTGTCCCAAATGGCATTTATCGACTTCTAGTATAATAACTATCATTATATGAAAACTCAGCCATCGCTAATGAGTTTCCTAACTCCCTCTAATCAATCACTCATGCCCTCAGTGTAACCCTTAAGGTTGTATAAATATCTCAATTGCCCATCCTTTTCTAGTTAGCTGGATATACTCATATCCAATCATGTTCATCAACTCCCTTTAGTCTGTACTCCAAACTACTTAAAATTCCAATTTCCTTACAAAGTGACCTATGACGGTCTTTCACATATCCATCAGTTCTTCCCTTGCCATAATCCTTCATAAGGCATTTAATACATATTAGGCTAACGTTTACGCCAAAACCCTCTATTCCATCACATTCGTACGCAATCCTTCCAACTTCTCAACTACGTGACTTCTCATTCCTCTTGAATATGAGATGAATTAGTCTGTCTATCGACTATCATCCAACTCTCGTCATACTTATTCCTCCACCACATTATGTATCCCTTTCACCAACTTCGTCCTTACATCGCCCTTTCTAAGCTACTCCTATCTATGTAGGAAGTATAGTCTACGTCCCTTTTCTCCATATGATTGTCCAAGCCACGCAATATACATGTTGACGCGTTCTCTGCTTTAGACAACTCAACTCGTGAAACCTACATCCTTCATCCAAACCACCCTAATACGTCATCCATATAGTCTTAGCTTCACTTCATTCTTCTTATTCCAAGTCTTATCAACCATGCTTGCCTTTCCCAGATGGTACTTGGCCTTGCAATTTTCTTTCACCACTAAACTCCACCCATCACCTTTGTCAAATGTTCAATCAAGATGATTGAATATGTGTTGGATACGTTCATGATCCGTATAGATCATGCTCCACGTTTCGTACACCAAATGCCTCTAGCATTCTAGGCAGATATAACAGTCCAGCTCCACTAACTAAGTCTATCCAGTTCTTCCAAATCTTCAGTTCCTGCAACGTATAAGTGATCGCCTTTCTTTGTCGTCCTCATACGCGTCCAAATCCTTGCTCCATGTATCGTCATGCTTCGCGGATTCATCCAGTCCTTCCGATAATGCCAAGATCGGCTCATTATCCAATCCACTTCTTTGGCCTCCAAAATGCTTCCTCATCCTTCTTCACTTCGCCCCTTGCTGGTTCCATGATATGTCATCATCTCTAACTACTCATCATGGTAAACTTATTACTAAAACTCACACTCGAAAATCTCACGTATAACTCCACTCCAAAACCAACACATAATTCGCCTCACTCTCCTTCTCAGATTTGAGTAGTTCAAGATGTCGTCGACGCTCCCGATGACAACTCGTTTATACACGTTCATGCACACTTGGTTCATTGACACCATGAAAACCGCTAGTGCTTTGGCGAAGCCAAATGCATAACCGTAAACCCAAAGCGTTCATACAACATCCTTAGCAGTTTCAACTATGTCCTCCTTGCACCCTCTCTTAGCGGCAATACGAATAAATTCCTACCTCGTTCTACTGGCAAAATTCTACATGCATTTTAAAAGACCAATGCTTCCTCTCATCAGACCACTCAACCGCTTTCCACATCCAATCTACTACTAAGCAACTCAACTTTTACCTTGCATCTGTTGCAATTTCTAACAGCTCTTGTTTTTAAATCACCCGATCAACGATTTGCCTTGGAAAGACACTAACTCCAACTCCTCTCACTTCTCCTACTTGCTCTATTTATGGTTTTACCTCACAGTAATAGGCAAACCTACTAAATTTCAGGAAATTTTTGGAAAACTTACATGCCCTACGAACAATCATAAATACCTTTGAGGTATTGTATCCCCTTCCAACACTCTCTATGGCGCGTTACTTGTGCTAGTATCCCACAAATCTCTATTCATCTCCTTGGTACTCCTAAGAGACCTCATGACCACATTAGTTCGTCTACGAACTCCTTTCCTCCCCACTAAGGGCATTCCGACCGTTCTCCCATGGTCACCTACTTAATCGTGTAGGCGCGACCAAGTCTTTCATACGACTACCTCAACGCTCCCGAACAATACGAAACCAAAACTACATCCTGAATCCAACAGATACGATCCACGAATCAAACCAACGGATAACTAACGACATTTCACGTGCACCAGTTAAAACAAGTCAAAAACCATGATACTCAAAACAAAACTCAAACCCAAAACGTGTATCAATTCAAAATGACCCATGACAACGAAAAATAATCCAAGAAACACCCAATGGCAACCAAACATATTACGCCCCGTGACATATTATTTAAACCGTGCAAAAGATCGACTTTTCCAAAAGAATTTATATCTTTTTTTTTATTATTATTACCTCCCACATCTATGTGACTCAAACAATCTACAAATAACCTTCTAGACGATCTCAAAACTTAACTCAAAGACTAGGTATCACGTGCATCCAAAATCATAAAAAAAATAAACTACTATTCAAACTCAACCTTTAACCCGACACTTGTACAATAATTTCGGCCAAGATACTGACCTCCCATGACTATACATTCTGAATATTTGAAGAGTACGTTCCGAGTACATAATTTTTGGCTTTTGAATCGCCCAAAAAGCTTTAAAAACGAACAAGTTACGACCAAAACAATTTTATACTAGTTGTTTTAAAAAGACTAAAGATTAAACTTAGTGATTAATGTAATCCTTTTAAATGACAGATATAATTGTATATGTAACCTTCATAAACTCAATTTAACCTTGTATTAATAATTATAAATGACGTGAATCGGTTAAACCCAATTATATAAACTATGTAAGTAGCAAGAAATTTTACTTCGCTTTTTTTTAAAGAAAGTCCTTTAGAATTTGAAATATATAAGTGTTGATTAAAAAGAAATCTTATGTTACATCTTGTTTCAAACACGACTCCAACACCTTACCCTTATTTTACCGAATACAACCAACCATCTAACTCAATATATACCGACCAAAAGAAATGCAAGACCCAACACAAAAGATTTCATTATCTCAAAAGAAATCCCAAGTTATTTCAATAGACTTAAAACCAAGAACACCATTTTAAAACGCACACGTGAAATATGAAACTCAAAGAATACGCTACAAGACACACTTAAAAAGATTCAAAACGTCGCTGGAACTCCAACAAACTCCAGCACCATAAAACACAAACAAACACAAGGTACATTCAAGTTATAATAACTAGTGAACGACCATATACCATAACCTAACACGTAGTAGTATATATACATCCGCATATATATACCTATCGAATCTCCCAAACATACTCGTTATCATACATGTCAAGTCAATCATACGCTTTATACGCTCGTTTTTTCATACGAGTAATCACCATCTCACCGTGCCACAACAAGGCATAAAGCCCACCTCCAAAACCAAACCATATCGTGTGACCCCATAATCACACAACACAACTATAATCACAATAGCCATATCATAGGCAACCATTACATAAACTCATATATAATACGTAGACCCAAATTCTACATCTCACCATATACAAGCATGTACTAACCCTCTTTCATGCAATCATACTTGAGAACCCATTGAAGTTGTGGTACTTGTATAACTATGTTGACCACCATACTTATACAATTACCCTTTCCCCAATGCACTCCCTCCTATGATGACACTTATAAGAATCAATACAACATATAACACATAAATCCATCTACTCACATAAGCTCATAACCACATAAACAATAAAGTCCAAAACTCCATCTATTAAAATAACATAGTAATACTCTTGAAATACGTAAATCCATAGTCTAGCTAAAACATCATAGACTAAATCCAAAACGAAAACATAATCAGTTATAAGTCATGTCGCCTGTAAGAGTGGAAACAGCTTAAAATCCTTCCTACCCGTGTACTCCTAGTAGCTCGAACCACCACACGATTCTTAAGGAACATGACTTAAACATCAAAAGAAAAGTAACATACCTCAGGTATGTAAAATAACTCGATAAAAGATAGAAACTACCTTGTACTAAATTATGTACTATAATGTACAATTTAAGCAAAATACAATAGTGACTAGCGTGGATGATTATGGTTCAACCAGTACTAGTCACATCCCGAAAAGAAAAATAACATGTGGCTAAGTATGAACTTACTATGGTTCAATTCATACTAGTCAAAAAATCATAATAAATAACATCCAAACACATCAATTATAATAAATGCACACATACTCCTATGACGCCTATATGCAGGGACCCTTAAGCTATAGACTAGGCTACGCGACTAGGCAACCTAATTCTCTATAACCTGTCTCTGATACCATTCTGTCACACACCACCATGGCGGAATATGGGGCGCGGCGTATGGATATCATCACAACATGGCGTGTCTATAGAGATAACTATATGAAATAAGAAATGTCATAAAATGGTGACACAAAAGTCATGACAATATCTCATCAAAAGCAGGAGTCTAGGTAAGTAGGTAACAGTCCTACCACTTACCCAAGACAAACAATAAACAAAAACCAAACAAACATATAGGTGCCAACATGTATCACTTATAAAAAAACATAAAGGTAAACTAAGAAGGAACGGGGATCTCCTTCTATATGCAATCCTAAGGCATCCAAGTCTAGCCACTTCTATCCTCAAGCTTAACCATATTCACACCTGAAAGAGACACTAAAACACGTCAACATAAAGTTGGTGAGAGTTATAGGTTTAGACTCCAACGCCAAACCAGTTAAAAGCTGTGAATAACAACCATCAACACAATAACATATGGACAATGTGTTACAAATATGCATTAACAACTAGCATTCAAGATTAATCAATCATCACAATTCCAACGCATCACGCCTTACCAACAACCACAATTTCCAAGGCCTCCAGCCTTACCAAACCATTATCCAAGGCCCACGGCCTTACCAAAAACCATGGTACCATAGATGATCACACTATGTACCTATCCCAAGGCCACTACCTTGTCATTATCCATTGGTCCCATAGACGATCACGCTATGTACCTATCCCAATCCATATCATACATAAACAAGAATCACATAGCAGTTAATCACATAATGTACACACAAGTCCATCTCAAGTCACAAAAACATTCACAGCATCAATTTAGAAAATAACTCAACACAGTGTCTCTTACATCCCATCTGGAAGTCAAAATCAATAGTAAACATGGGACTATGAAACTCACCTGATAGCTTCTCCAAAAGTCCTCGCTCTAGCAACAAGCTAACAAACCAAAAACACGCAATCAATACATGAACCAATCACTAAGATGGCTCATCAACCTATGAAAGACATCTATCCTACTCTCATATAAATACCCCATTTATATGCTCTAAACACCCCATTAACCTTCCCTAACAAGTCCTTAACTTGTTTAAGTTTAATAACTATCCCGTTCATATTTTACACAAAACAGTCCCAATTTTAGGTCTCCAAACTTTAAGTCAACCGTCTACTTAAACATACTCATGGTTTCTGTAAAAGGAATATTCATACCCTTACATATGTTGGCTAACACCTCCCACTTTCCCTAACCTTAAAGATACTGTCAAGGCCCCGATATATATATATATATATATACTTTTGTCATTCCAGATTTTCTGATTTTAAACATACTAAAAGTTTGTTACAATTAAGGGGTCTTACCCTAAACCACAACCTTAGCCCAAGTGCAGATACTTAATAAAATATATAAACCATCTATCATGTTCGTGAGAAGATCCCAATGCAACCCTAAGTACCTCAAACAACCTAAAACTTAAAAAGAAAACAGGCTGATTACAAAATTGTTTTGACCTCCGACTGTTGTAACCTGTTTTTGACCCACTTCCCGACCTCCAATTTAGTTCTCGTTTCTTGCATTGGAAAGGCACTTCAATTACCTTTCAGGAATACTTGGATCGCATCTTTAATGTTCCTAGAACTCCCGATATGATCAAAACAATTGATTCAAAATTCTGCCCAGTTTTTAAAAACGGGTTTAACAAAATCAACCTCATTAATTAACCCTAATCCCTCTAATTACAAGCCCTAATTTATGTAATCATTATATTATGATTAATACAAAATTAATTTACTGTTATTATATTAAACCCTAACCTAAATCCATCATAAGATGATCAATTAAACATAAATACAATTTAATCAAAAAGGTTTATGAAGGTGTTACCTTTAATTCAATGGAAGATGTAAAAACCCAAATTTTTGAAGAACCCTAATTCTCCTCCTCTTTTTGGTCGACTAAAACTCCAGGGAATAGAAAAAATGCGTTTGATTATAGCCAAAACAATCCTTGTCCAACCCAATTACCACTTACCATAAATCTTTTCTTTTTTCCTTTTTTTTCTCTTCTAAACCGACCTATACCCCATAAAATTCGTTTTTCTATTTATTTTATTATTAATAAATATCTTATTAACATTACCTTAATTTTCCTTAATTTATTTCAGCTCCTAAAGCCTCCAAAACCTCAAAACCGTAAAACTAGTCAGTTTTTACGCGAATACCGTAAAAGTCGTAAAATATACACTTTTAAAAAAAATCTCAAATTTTGAAATAAACTTTATAACTAAGTCCTAAATGACTTAAAACCATCCCGAAAAATATCCATATGACTAATTACCTCATCCGAGACCTCCAAATGCTAAACCGTAAATCGTAAAAATACGATTTTCTATAATACATATACGTATACGTAAAACCACTAAATAACACCATCTCACTTCATAGTCACTACCATGTGAACTCATGAACATGAAATCATCACACATCGTTTCATTCACAAGGAACCCCGTACCGGAAACGATATCCAAACCACAATCTATACACACCAATAAGCACATAAACACATAAAGACACGTAACTAGCACAAACTAAAACTAAGTGACGAACCTCAAAACCAGGGTTGTCACATGCAAAACTTTAAAGTAAAGGCAGGGTAAATAAATCTAAACCTAATTAAAAATAAACGACGGGAAATTAAAGCGTGACAAGAAATTAAAAGGCAAACTTAAACGTAAATAAGGCAAACTTAAACTTAAACTAAAAGCAAGCTTAAAATAAATCTAAGAGAAAGTAAACTAAAAGTGCGACTAAGGGAAAAAGCGGGAAAAGTAATGCTCAAAACTAGAAGAAATTAAACTTCAAATAAACTAAAACTGCTCATTCGGAATAACATCTTCATTCGGAATAATAAAAATAAAAATGCTGATTCAGAAAAGTCCTTCGTTCGGAATATATGTTCATCCGGAATAAAAGGTTGATCCGGAATAAACTACTTGATCCGGAATAACAAGCTGATTCGGAATAAAAGGGTGGAAGTGCTGGTTCGGAATAAAGGGGTTCATCCGGAATGATGCTTCATTCGGAATAAATCATTCGTTCGGAATAAAGGGGTTCATCCGGAAAAACTCTTCATCCGGAATAAGTTGCTCATCTAGAATAGTGATTCATCCGGAATAAACACTTGATCTGGAATAAAGATTTGGTTCGGAATAAATCCTTCGTTCGGAATAAATCACTTATCCGGAATAAACCTTCACTCCGAATAAAACACTGATCCGGAATAAACTGTTGATGCGGAATAACCTGGGCAAACAGAATTCGCGAAGAACAAGGAAGGAAATAAGCTACGAATTTTAATCAAAAACTACCAAATTAAACCCAAAGATTAAACCAAAATAACCACAAATCAATCCAAATCAATAATACTAACAATAATAACCGAAATAATCAAAATCCACTTAATCAAATCAATAAAAACTCAAGAACATAAACATAAAGATGAACATGAAGATTAAATCAAAACAAGAAGAGTAGATGAGAGATTAACAATAAAAGTAAGGATTCAATAACAATAAAATAAAACTTACTTGAAATTAAAGGTGCAAGACAAGGTAATTAAAGGTGTAAATTAATGTAAATGACATGAAAATTAAATGTGCAAGTATTAAGGGTGGAAGACTAATTGTCAGTTTAGCCAACAAAACATAAAAATGAAACTAATCTACTATATATAGGGGAGGAGGGAGGAGTGGAAGCTTCCTCCTCTCTTTATTCTTTCTTTCTTTATCATTTAGTCCTTAGTCTTCCAAATTCTTCGACTTTTTCGACTTTTGTGTCGGGATTACTTTAAACTCGTCTTGTGATTTCTTCATAAATTAGACTTGAGTTTTCCGGCTTTATTAAACTTCTGTCTTTGGACTTTTTCTTCGATAAATCTTCAGAATAGGCCTTGGACTTTCGTTCTTTTTTCACTCTTGATTTCTTGACTTCGTCTTTTGTCTTTTTCTTTGATAAAAGCCCGTGAAAGCCCGTGTTTTCTTCCCTTTTTACATTTTGATCCTAAAATCACAACAAAAACACAAACCACGCATAATTCCGACATTTACGACATAAAATACACGTTATGGTCTTGTTTTCATTATAATTAAGTGGTAAACGGATGGGTGTTTTCACACCTATCAAGTATTTAGGTTGAATACTGACTAGAGGAACTTACACTGAGTTAAGCTTCGGTTCATGAACTAAACAGCAATAATAATGTTTCGGACTATGGTTAATGATCATAACCATACTCCATACTACTTGTTTTACAAATGAATGCTTGTGTTCCACATCCTTATTGTTAAACCTATGAATTTCACTCAACTTTGTGTTGACGATTTTACATGTTTAATCTCAGGTATTATTACTTAGCTTTGCTTGGATGGGATCCCGTAGGATATTATCGCAGCTTGGAGATTTCTGTGATGCTTTTTAAAAGATTGTTTTTAGTAAAAACTGTCAGGAGTTTATTCTATCTTTTGGGCAACTTTATGTTTTAAATAGAGACGAAATAATATAATTTTCCGCTTCTAAAACTCTAGGACCTATATTTACAAACTCTAACCTTTTATGATGTAATGTACATGTTTTTATTTCGTCAGCTTCGTATAAACTGTAATTCATTGTTTCTTGTACTATGACGTGTTACCCCCTCGTTGCCTAGTTGTTCCATGTCAGATTCTGGGGGTCTCACAACCACCACCACCGGCTTAAGCCGGTGGCGGTTTTGGTCTAGAGGGGGAACGCAGGCAGCAGCAGGAGAACCACCGGCTCACAGCCGGTGGGAACCTTGTTGGGTCAGCGGCTAGCCGAGGCTAACCAGGGGGAACCACCGGCTTAATCCGGTGGCATTTTTACATAAACAGTGGCAACCGGCTGAGCCGGTTAGCCACTGTTAAGGGGGTGTTTGTTTTGGTCTGGTTCATAGGTAATTCGGTTCGGTTCACACTATGTCTAATTTAAAATCACGGGTCCAGTTCATGACTAAATTTTACAAGTATTAATTTTTACAAGTTATATTATTTAACAAGAAATTAAATTAATTAATAACATGACTAATAATTAATTTAATTAATCATGGACTTAGGTTAATATTATTTATGAAATAATACATGTTTTAACCTAAGTATTTATTTATTTAATTTTGATTTTAGTATTAATTAATTAATAAGACATGAAATATAATTAATTAATAAACATGAATTAGGTTATAATTAATATAATATTAATACATGTATAACCTAAGTATTTTATACACTTTAAATTAATTAAAGCATGCTTATATTTAATTAAATCATATCACCTATATTTTATTTAATTAACATGATATTATTAATAAACTATACCATTAATCACATGACTTATGTTATTGAATCAGTAAAACTTAAGCTTATATTATTAGCTTATTAATCCAGCTTATTTCTAAATATGGAAACATTCTAATTCAGGAAACTTACTACTTTTGGAAACTTTCTATTTTTAGAAACTGATCTATTTTAAGAAATTAATCTATTTTTGGAAACTTTCTATTTTGGAAACTTTCTATTTTTGGACTTTTTATTTTAGGAAACCTGCTATTTTTAGAAAGTTACTTATTATTACACCGCAAGTATAATAATACAAGAAATACAAGTAATACTTAATTAGAATACAAAGAATACATGATAAACTCAGCATAACCTTAAAATGAGTAAAACAAGACAAGAACATATAAAACAAGCTAAGACACGATACAATCAGGTAAGTACTCAGTAAACAGAATACTTATACATGTCGCCTATTTTATGTAGCATTAGTGAGATCGAAGTAGGACTTCCATTCTCTCGTCTTCTTCGTTTACTGAACATAAGGTACGGATTTCTCGTCCCTTCAGCATGGACATTCTTTCCTTATTAGGATTCCCCGTTTGCAGCCAACTGTTTTCCCAGTATTGTTTTATATGTTTGATTACTTATGTTAGTTTAAGAGACTAAGCCATATACATGCATGACCAGTGTCACCTAGTTATGGAGGTACCATAACCATAACACTGGAGGCACTAGTGTTATGACTTTCCCACGACGAAGTGATTGCTCGTGGCGTCCCTTTACAGTTTTGGCCATTATATTATATTATTATGTGGGGTGTATGGGTGCATCCTAGTTACATGTTTACCAGTAATTCCAGAGTGATTGCAATGTGTGCCTTGCATCCTTCACTAGGAGTTGATCCCTCCTACCCAGATTAATTAACTAGAGGCAACCCCTCTAATTGCATGACTAGGTCTCCCCTCTAAGTATTCATGCACGGTAAAACCTCATGACCTATATGGGCTATTGGCTAATTAATACAGATTTCATATAAAAACATAAGTCTTTTCAAACTATAAAACCAGTTTTATGAACATGTTCCAGGTTACTTAGGACTTATACATTTTCGCTGCTATTAGTCTTTTATGCTTATGTTATTTCATGCTATACTTTTATAGCCGTGCACTGAGCGTTATGCTCAGCCGTTTTCCTTTCATGTTCCCAAACAGCAAGTACTCAAGGGCACTCATAGACTTTAAGCGTACGTGCATATGGATTGGAAGCTATCTAGCCTTCTCTACCTTATGCATTTCATCATACATTTTGCTACTTATTTCTTTGGACATTGTTTAGTCCTTTTTCTTTACAGTACTTATGTTTGTGTGTGATGAGCTTATACTTGGGGTACCGATGTTTGTTTCCAGTATTTCTATTCATGGTCATTTAATGTTTTTAAGACAGTTACCTTGTATGCTTTGATGACACGCCATAATCACGCGTGACATTCCATTTACCAAAATAGGGTGTTACATGGTTTCTTCGTTGGTTAACTAACAAGGCCTTGGTTTGTGTTTCTTTGTTTCATTTTTTAAGTGCGCTTTTTTAGCTGTGTATTTATATTGAGTATGATTTGTTTTAAAAGTGTATATTTTTTAGAACGATAAATATTAGTGTAGTAGTTAGTGGGTCGAGTCGTGCAATGACATCCAAGCGGTAGAATGTATTCTTCGAACCCTCGCCTCGTTATGTTAAAATCTTTATTTGCTTTGCCTGAGAAGCCCTTGGCAGGTCTTTAACCCAAGACCTCTAGAGAACCTCTCCAACAAAAATCACTTTGTAGAACTTTGGTGGCCAACTGAGCTAAGCTAGTTGGTTAGATTTTAAAAGTGTAAATTAGATTTAAGTTGTTAGAAAAAAGTTTCTAGACGTGTTAGATATAAGTTAAATGATAAAAAAACTAACATAGCGCAAAAGTGATTGTAACTTGCTGGTTATTGCACCCCATGCTCTTGCAGAAAAACTATAACGTTGTTATTAATAAAATCATAATAATAATAATAATAATAATAATAATAAAAATGCAGAATCCGCATTTTCATTCTCTCCTCGACAGATAGCTTTGTGGAAATCTCAAAGGGAGGATCACACTTCTGACTAGCTAGGACGGTTCCTATTTCTGGATTGGGACAAACTATGAACGGTAAGACTTACCGTTGTATTTTGTGTTATCGATGGGGTATCCCTTTATTTTATGTGTCGAAGCCTTGTTCAGCTTACTCAAGGGTTTTTGTTGGGGATGTTTATGGGGACCATGCAGTATCGTGTGCCGGTGTTATCGGTATTAAGCATCGTCATAATGTTGTGCGTGATACCCTTGTTGACATATGTTATCATTCGGGGATTTTGTTGGAAATACGTTTTTTCAAAGAAAGTCTCGGTCACATCATTGTTAGCATAGATCACGAGCTATAGACTATTTAGGACATTGTAACTTGGAGTGACCTCCCTTAGGGGGAGATTGTTGGAAATAGGTTTTTACGTATTTAGAAAGGATCGGTCACTCCAACGATATATACGTAGATTGGGCTCGTGATCTAGTTATGTTAGTATAACCCATAAAGCCCACATGTAGGGTGGGCTATATATACCCTTCCTAGCATGTTAAGAAGGGTAGTTGTTCTTTCACATTTCATTAATACATCTTTCTTTCTCTAATCCTCTCCTTTCTCTCTCTACTTTCTCTCTCTAGTTCTTCATCTCTCTCTCACTATTTAGATCTTAACAACACTTTTACAATCCTAAGAAAACGTGGACCTACAATTGGTATCAAGAGCCATGGATGATTGGTTTGTTCTTGTGTTTGTTCATCATTGATTTGTGAGTTTTGATCTAAAATCATTGGATCTATTTTATTTTGTTTTATTGTGGATTAATCTTCCTAAACATCATCTACATAGTTGTGGTAGTGATTTTGGGTATTTGTTTCGGTAAAACCCCGAAAAAGTTGGAATTTTTGGATTGATTTTTGGGTAAAAATTACAAGTGTTTGAATTTTTTTGATATTATTCGGAATAAGAGGGTTTACTCATTCCGAATTGTATTACTGTCCAATATTCCAAATAGTTGTCAGGTTTCTACATTCCGAATTATATTTTTCCTTTTTCCCTCCTAAATTTTTGTCACATTCCGAATTATAGTATCTGTATTCTGAATTATTGTTTACTGAGTCTACTATTTTTCCCTCCAAAGTTATGTATTCCGAACTATCTTTGTTGCATATTCAGAACTAGTTATTTCTTTTCCCTCCAAAATAAATTGCATTCCAACTTATGTGAAGCAAAGGGTCCCTGACTTCTAATTTTTCCCTCCAAAACGAAATCGCATTCCGACTTGTGATACGAATTTATATTCCGACTTGTGATATGAATTTGTATTCCGACTTGTGATACGAACTTGTATTCCGACTTGTGATACGAATTTGTATTCCGACTTATGATTCGAATTCGTTTTCCGACTTGTTGTCCGACTTATTTTTGAGAGACTATTCCGACTTACATTCAGTGTTTCTATTCCGACTTATCATCATGTTCTGGATTCCGACTTATAAATTTTTAACAGTCCAAAATAACCAAGACTCAGACTCGACTCAATATTACTCGACTCCAACACCACACCCACAGACCTATAACCAAAATCCAAACTAGACTCGACACACTAGAATCGAACCAACACAAACTCAAAACTCAAGCAAAACAAAACCAAAACATACTTGAACACTCGAACCCAGACTCAACCAAAACAAAAACAACAACAGTCTTGACTCAACAAAACACCCTCAACCTACAATAATTTTCGACACACCTAAACCATACTCGAATACACCAAGACATCATCAAAACCACACCCTACTCCACGAACCCACAAACCCACACATACCGATTTGCCAGTCATTTCTTCGAGATACACATACCGAGCTTCGAGATTTCTGTGGTACAATATTGAAACTTAAGACATCGGTCTCGTCTTCGATTTATGACAGATCCTGACTTCAGCAAGCGTATGGTAATGGAGTGTAAGAATCTACGATGCAAGAGGAAAATGGTCATACGATTGACGAGTTGGTGGCTGTTAAAGATTGCAAGGACATGGAATCAACAGTTAAGCATGACATCAGAAACACGTCAGGGAATGTTACAAACATCTCTTATGATGACACCATACCCGTTTATGACGAAGAGCCTACAAATATGGTACAATGTAATGTTGTATATGATGTCTATGTCGATGAACTACCGCATGTTGAGCATTCCGAACCTATTTATGACAAACATGGGATGGAAAAGGGTGATAGTTTTACCACTTCAGATTCATCCGATTTGCGTCATAATAGGGGAGAGATTGTTCAGAATGTTATAGTACATCATGATAAATGCCTTATGACTGCTTCATTAACTGCTTCTGATTCCAAGGTTAAAGATCTCGAAATGATCGTAGCTCAGCAATCAAAAGATCTTGAGGATGCCAAACTAGAATTTTCTAAAAGAACTGACAAGTTTGAAACATATTTTGAAAAACTTGAAAAGTCAAACGTTGTTCTTGAACGAAAATTGGATCAAAAAGTTCTAGATTCTAAAGCTGAAAAGGATAATCTTTTGAAACAAATTAAGTTGCTAGAATCTAAGTTGGCATCCCAAGATGAATTGCTCAAAGAGAATGAGACTTTAAAGGCTCAAGTACAGGAAAAGGTCTTTGCTATAGCTGCATTGAAAAACGATTTGAGAAAAACTAAAGGATCTAGCGTGGACACTAAGCTTGAAAACCATCAATCTTGGGGAAACCGCCTACAAATCAGTCCGTTAGACAATCGACTGCATTTAGATCCGAGCGACCACAATCCTCGAGACCGCGGTTTGCCTCCCAAGTTGATATGGTTCATATTTCTAGAACAGTCACTCCACCAGTTAGGCCTAATGTGACTAAATCAGTTTTAGCAAGACCTAATCACATGATTGCCTCTAGTTTCTATACAAATACAAACAACACGTCTAGATCTAGTTCAAATGACGTTCGCCATAAATTTGGTCTGAGGGAAGCTACGCAAAAGACACAAGTAAGAGATAGGAATTTTAAACCTAGTCAGATGCCTTCGAGATTACCCAATACTGCTAACCGTAGCATGTCATATCCTAGGAGCATCAATCAATCATCTAGGAAATCTAGATCTTACTCGGACATTAAATATGCTACTTGTAAAACATGTGGAAAATGTGTCTTTAAAGCCAATCATGATTCTTGTGTCAAGAAATTACTTAATGATGTGAACTCCCGTGCTAGACTTAAATCCCAGTTGTTAGCTAAAATCAAACCCATTGGTAAAGTTTGGTGACCCACGGGTAGAACTTTCACTGTTGTAGGAAACGAGTGCCCTTTAACTAGGATAGTCTCTGATTCTACTAAGACTACTAGGGAGGAAATCGAAAAGGATGATACATCACTTAAGCATGAACTTAAGGTTTTCTATAAAAGGAAACGTTTGCCAGCTAAGATAAGTGAATCATCTCCTCAGGTTACTTCTGGCACAAGAAAAGAAAACTATGAATCCTCGCATGGTTCTAAGATAGATATCGCTAACCCACATAAAAGCATACAAACTCTTAATGAGAATGCAGGTACCAAAGTCCATGTTCAACAAGAAAACAGCGGTCCAATCTTTGTATACCATAGAACTAAGGACACTCTCAGAGTTTGGTTGCTGAAGAAGCTGATATCTAAGAAACAAGTGTCTCAGGGGACTCGCAGTTAAGCTCGTGTAAATGGCTCATAGTCAAATTACAGTCTTGACCCGAACTTCAAAGAAAGGGAATTTTATCTCGCCAATGATAACCTTATCCTCATTAACGAGAAATTAATTTTTCTCGGACACGAGCTAACATTAAAATTATTCAAAGACTTTAAGCTCGTGTAAAATGCCGTATAATCACATTTCAGATTATGCCCTGAACTTTAAAGAAAGGAAAGTTTATCGCCGATGATAAACTTATCCTTACAACGAGAAATTAATTTTTCTCGGGCATGAGCTAATATTAAAAAAATCGAAGTTTTAAGCTCATGCACAATGACTTACAGTTAAATATCAGACTGTAACTCAGACTTAATTTTAGGAAAGCTTGTCTTTAATGATAACTTATCCTCAAAATAGGAATTTAATTTTTCTCGGTCATGAGCTTGTATTATAACATTCCAAGTTTTAAGCTCAAAAGGAAAGTGTATCTTTTAAATAAGAGAACTTTTTCTCATAATGAGAAATTCATCTTTCTCGATCATGAGCTTTAGGTTAAAACATTCAAAAGTTTTTCAAGCTCGACTTCTAAGTAAATTATTGTCCCTAATAATATGATGATAGATTAAAGAAATGAGATGGAAAAGATATGAACTTTAGAGAGAGAAAATAGTGAGAGAAAGTAGAGAGTGAGATAATTAACTTGTGAAATTAGATTAAGAATTATGAGATCGTCCACCCTCCTAACATGCTAGGAGGGTGCTTATATAGTCCACCCACATGCGGGCTCTCTAATGGACTATATTGTTTTGGGTCGGGCTTGAATAAATGCTTAGTACCTTGAAAGAGGCCTTTTAAGCTAACCATCAAGTCCGTAATGTCACGACTACTTTAACTAACTATTACAACGTTCTAATAAATATTACAATATAAACCTATGACCGAACATTCTTGTTTGACTTAATATTTTGAGGCTAACAATCTCCCCCAATGTGAGGTCATTCCTCTTCGATATTTGGAGTCCAATGGAGATTTATGATTTCGTCATAAATGAGTCTTGAACGTGTAATAGTAGTGTTGTTCCTTCATGTTGTGATCTTTGAGACTTTGTCGTTGTCTTTCGACTTTGTCTTTTATACTTAAGATCTTCAAATTATCCTTGACTCGTCTTTGCCATCTTGCGATCTTGTGTCTTTATCCACATGCTCATACTTCGCACCATCTTGAAAGTTTGCTAACAATCTCCTTTGAATGGAGGTCATTCCTCTACATTAAATGTTAAGGAAGATTTTGATCGTCAGAATTGTGGAAGTTTTTAGCTTTCTTGATTGTTGAATGTCTTTGGGCATGAGTATGTGGTGTTGAATCTCTGACTTTGTTGAGTACACCGTAACGTCACCTTCTTGAGACAAAACATAGACACGGACTGAATGGCTTTGACATTCGTCCTAAATCGGTAGCATTTTACCTCCGGTCGGTGAAGACCGTTACACGATATTAAATATCGTTCCTATGATTAGGTAGATTCAATTAAGAATCTCATTGACAGTGTTTCGCATCTGTACTCGCCGTTCTCTTTATTCGACCGTCTCAAAGCAAGACTGTGAACATAAAGAGTGAATCAATTGGATAAATATACGCTTGATTAAAGTCGTCAATTCAAATTCCTGGAACAAGTTTGATTCATTAAGAATCTTACCATTGTTGCTTTCCAGTTGACACAAGCTTGATTCATAAGAATCAGGCAAGTTACCTACCGTAGCGCTGTTTGATGTTGACGCTAGAAGGAATTTCATTCATCACTGTGAATATTAATAAATATCACTCTGAATGTTCTGGCAAAATCATAAAGATATTGCGTAGAAACCTGAAACGAGTTTGAATCAATAAAGAAACAAACCACTGTTGCTTTTCAGTTTTACATATGTTCAATTCATAAAGAATCTTACACATGACCTACCGCAGTGCTGTTTGATGTTAACACATGAAGGATTTCCACTCATCATTGTGAATACTAGGTAGTATCACTCTGAGTGTTCTAGCAATATCGTAAGGATATAGCGTAGGACTCTCTTGATCTTCATCCGTGTGTCCTAACGAGATTTGATTGATCTCTTGGCTCTAGACTCGATTTGTGCACTTTTAGTGATCGGAGGCTGGAGCAGATGCCACCTATTCAATATCAACTATCTTGGAGTGAGAAAGTCAATAGAAGTCGTGTTGATCTCCGTGACAATAAAACAAACTTCTTTTGAGAGAAGCCTGAGTCAGCTGGGGACGGGTTGTGCATTACATCACTGGGTCCATGATGCGTTGTCTTCATGATGTGTTGACCCGGTTTCTGCTTAAGTTGTATGGAGGGCTAATTTCTTTACACCCTTTATCCTTATATTTCTTTTTCATTCTTAAACCCCTTCAATGCTTACCAAGACATCATTAATAGCACCTTGTTTGATTGTTCCAGTGCTATCATCAGTACTTAGTTGGCATTCAGCTTCGTTCACATTCACTCCATCTTTCCTAAGGACTTCTAATAATCTATTGGATTGTCCCTGGGAAGATCCCTTCGGTTCTGGTTGGATCATAAGACTTAAACCTAACCACCCTTTTGACACCAATAACGTCGTGAATTAAAAATGTTGAAGGTTTTTTGATCATAACCACGAGTGTTTGAGTCTTTAGATCACATTTTAATCACATTTTCTCCCCTATCTCTAATATATAAAATCAATTGATATTAGAGATACCAAATTTGATTAAAATATATTGTGATAAATAGTCTTGAAAACCTTTCGAGAGAAAAATGTGTCAAACTTAGCATGAATTTGGAACGCTCCCCCTCAAAAATTGATCCAATGGAATTGTCATTACGAGGATATGATCCATATTAAACTTTTGAGGATACGAGTTGTTGAACATACAATTTTTGAAAGATTTTGAATATCATTGAGAAATTCTTGAAAAAATTGTGTTCAACGCTTTTTGAAAAATCAATTCTTTTTAGCGAAAAGGTTTTTCAAAAGCATAAACTTGAGTTCATAGACTTTGAATGTCTTGACAAATCCACTCAAGTGTAAGAAGATTTACCTTCTTTTGCTGAGGGTAAGAGCACGAAATCATACACTCCCCCGTGAACATAGTTCCGGGTTGCAATCTGAAAGTGATTACAAGCCATTGTGTTGAGCTCAAAACGTTGAATGTTTTGTGACAAGCTCAACCCGTGATAGATTGCTCTACCCGTTGTTGGAAATATTGTCCAAAACAGACAATTTTCTTTATAAAAGATAGAAATGACATGTTTTGAAAAATATTTACAACTTTCATCTTGAAAAATATTATTGATACTAAAAGACATGTCGAGAAGAATATTTTTGGATTATCATAGATTTTTTAATTCTGTATTTTGCTTTTCCATTAATATTTACAGGTAGATGTTTGATAGATGAATCAAGCATGCTTCTTTGCCAGAATCTCCAGTTCTGCTGGAGTCAAACATCTCATACCAATTTGCCTAACAAGATACGCAAACCTCTCTTTTGAAAGAGCTTTTGTAAACAATTCAGCTAATTGGTAATCCGTTCCAACAAAGTATAATTCAACAATATCCTTTTCAACTTGTTCCTTAATGAAGTGATATCTGACATTAATGTGCTTCGTGCGGGAATGCTGTACCGGATTGCAGGAGATGGCTATAGAAGACTTTGAGTCATAGTACATAGGTACTTTATCAAAGTGGAAGCCATAATCCGTGAGTTGTGTTCTCATCCAAAGAACTTGAGCACAACACGCAGATAGAGACACATACTCCGCTTCGGCTGATGACAATGATGTGCAATCCTGCTTCTTGGAAGACCATCCCACAAGCTTATCTTGACCTAGAAATTTTGCACCACCAGAAGTACTTTTACGTGTATCAAGACACCTTGCATTATCAGAATCTGAATAGTCCGTTAGAAAGAAACCGGTTTCCTTCGGATACCAGAGTCCCAAAAGAATGGTATTCTTGAGGTATCGAAAGATCCGTTTAACCTCCTTGAGGTGCTTTTCATTGGGTCGTGCTTAATAGCGTGCACAATAACACGTAGCATGTGATATATCTGGTCGGCTTGCTGTTAAGTACATGAGGGAGCCGATCATGGAACGATGTCTCATTTGATCTATTGCATCTCCCTCTAAATCAACATCAAGGGATGTGGTTGATAATGGTGTCCCAACGGGGTCACATGTGGTCATACCATGCTTTTTGATTATCTCTTGACAATACTTAGCTTGGTTGATAAAGATACCACTTGGGGATTCGTGAACTTGAATTCCTAAAAAGAATTTTAGTTCGCCCATCATCGACATTTCAAATTTGATGTGCATTACTTTTTCAAACCATTTTGAAAGTTTTGGGTTTGTAGACCCGAAAATAATGTCATCAACATAAATCTGCACAAGCAAAATGTCATCCCCATATTTATAAGTGAACAAATTTAGATCAATGGAACCTTTTGAGAAACCTTTGGAGACCAGAAATTTCGAGAGCTCGTCGTACCACGCCCGTGGAGCTTTCTTGAGTCCATAATGCGGAGACGATACACCTTGTCAGGATAATGAGGATTGACGAATCCTTCTGGCTGTGTGACATAGACTTCTTCCTTCAAAGGACCGTGATGTGATCGTGATAGTATAGTGATAATTTGATACGTTATAGGGTACATTAGAAAATTACCTTTAGGAAAAAGTAATAGTCTAAAATTACCAAAGACGGATTCAATTAAACACGTGGATGAACCAAGTTCGTTGTACACGAAGATCAAGTGAATTTGAGACGTTTTGTTTCGATTTGGACAATTGATTCGAATTCGATTTCGGTTTTTAAACTAAAATTAAAATCTACCAATTTTAAATCTACTAAATTTTAACCTAAAGTGCATGAATCGTAAACCCAAAATAAATCTATATCAATTACTAAAAAATTAAAACTATTTAAAAATTAATCTATTTAAAAATCTATAAAAATTAATCTATTATAATAACTTTTAAACTATTTTTAGAAATCTAATTAAACTTTTTAAAACTAATTAAATTTATTAAATTTTACTTAAACCAAATCTATTTTTAACACTTTATTTTTAAATCTAAACTAATAAAAATCTTATTATTTAAAAACTACTTAAAGTTTTAAAATTAATAAAACATTTTTATTTTTATTTTTATTTATTATATCTATTATTTAAATAAAACTAATTTGTAAAATTAATTAAAACTATGAAATTAAAATTAATTAAAAAACTGGCACAAATTAACTATCAATATTAATTAGAAGAGGAGAAAGTAAACATAAAGAGGGTGCTAGCCAGACTGGTTAACACGTTGGACATGTGAAGGGCAAGTCTCGAGTTCGAGACCTGCAGTTGACATATTTTTGTGAATATATTTTTTTAGACTTTTAACAACAATCACCAAAGTTACAGGAGTGACTATTACAAAGATTAGATGGAAACTGATAAGGATATCAGTACTTGAGACTTAACAGATCAAATAGATCTGTTAATCACATGAATTCAACAAACCATTAATAATCAGTAAACACAATATCAGCAAACATCAGCAAAGCATTCTCTCATGTGCAACAAGCCAGTATCAGATTTAAATCCAAAGCACAATATCAGCAGAAACCTAAGAACATACAGCTGCTACAATCCCTAATTCCCCTTATCTAGTAGCTAATATTCGCACTTAAGCAGAACAAAGTAAAACAGATAAAAGGTGATAGATCCAAGTATCCCAATACAGTTACAACTCTTAACATACTAAATAAAACAAGGCAAACTTATTAGATTCATAACAAACCTAATATCAATATTATCTGAGCAATAGAGAAAATATAGCAGACTACTCTACTTATCCCATTTCATCAAATCACAAATCCATACATTCATTTAAACAGTTATCCTAACTTTTAGTAAAAGATTTAATACCTAAAAAATATAACAATTTATAAACCAAATCAATCAGATAATAGCACACCAAGGTTAACACTCACAAACATATATCAGTTAAGAACATCCAACAGTTAAATCAAATCAGTAACAAACTAAAATTACTCTAAAAATATGAATGTAAACGGAGTGAACCTTTTGGAGTTAGCCTTTAGGATGAAGCGCAGCGCTGAGCTGGCTTAAAACTTAAACGAACCACCGTGCTCCAAAAACTTCACCATCTGAAATTTGCTGAACAACTCGAACCATTTTTTTTACAAATCAAACCAGTAGGGTTTGATTTCCATTCCCAATCTCACTTAAAACTTATTTGATTCAAGCTATTGTTTCAGCTTTACCAAACAAGCTTTTATATTATAATGACAAAATTAAACAGTAATCGATATCATAAATTTTAACAATTAAAAATAATTGAAAGAACAAAAAGATTCTCGAATTAACTTTTATTAAATCATTGAAAAGATTACAAAACTATCAAATTGAAATACAATATTTCCTACTTCTAATTTAGCATTATAACATTAAAAGTAAAATTGGAAGATGATTACAAGTATTTTGGGGGTTTATATAGCCAACCCCCTAGGCTGTTGAGGGGAGGTTGTTGAGCAGAAATCATCATCTCAGCCGTCTAAAGGGTATCTTCGTTCTTCTCTCTCTTTCAATCTTGATCTAATGGTGGAGATTCACACACTAGCACACGGATTGCCAACGTGGCAATCCCTTGTGCTAGTTGTGTTTCTTGGATGCTGATTTGGCTCTCATCTATTGGAGGATTGGAAGAAATGCGTTGTCATGTCCAATTAATCGCTGCCACGTCATTGATGCTATCCACTCCTTCCATCCGAAAACATGGGGGATTAATTCCCCATGCGTGTGAATAACTCGTGTGCTAAAAAGGCCCAATTTATTTGATGATTTAATAGCTAGGGTTTTTATGAACAGTAAATGAAAATGGAGTCACTGGTTCATTTTTGTGGAAGAAGGAAGATGGTTTATTCTTGGATGTATCGAATGGGGTAAATAACGTGTATTTATTTAATGTGTGTGGTTGGGAGGGTTTATTTATTAAAAAGGGTGTAGGGTGAATAAACGTGTGATGGGATAATGCGTTTTGTTTGACCGAAAATGTTAACTCCAAAAGATAATTATCTTTGTTTCACCGTCCAAAGTTAAAAAACAGTTAATGGGCTTTTGGTCCATTTAAATCCTCCACAAAATGAACTTGGGTTTTGGCCCAAGTTAATATAAACTCATCCGTCCCATTTTAATTTAACTTTGATATTGGGCTTTTCAGGCCCATTTAGCTCATGTGGGACCCACTTGATAAATAATCTTCAATGAATTCAAATCCACTTAAACCGAGCTCGTTTTTGGCTTCATCGATCTTTTCTTCAAACTTCGTGTCGGTTTTTCCGGTTTTCGCGATCTTTGGTACCTACACACATGAAACACAAAACAAGCATATACAAGGCATTTTTCAATGATAATATGCATTTATTCATAGTTATTTGATATAATTGATATGAGAAAAATCACTCATATCAAACTCCCCCTTGCTAAACAATTGCCGTGTCCTCACGCAATGATAAAAATAAAACACTAACTACACGATTATTTAACTTTTGACTTTTTATTTTGCAAAGACATAATGTAAAGCTTTCATTATTTAAAAAATAACTTTTAGGATCATAAAACTCAAATAGATTCATCGTCCTCGACTTTTCACTTTTCCATGCCAAGTGCAAAAACAAGATCATTGTCAATCATAAGCCCCAAAATTAAACCAGCTCATACAAGTAATATGTGTTAAAGTCAATCTCCTATTATTCCTAATTGTATCTCTAGATTTTATTTGTCATTCACCCAAAGGCTCATTTGACTTTATTTGAAATTTATTAGTCTAAAAATGAAGGCAAGAACGGTGTAAACTCAACACTCAAAACCTAACATCGACTTCAAAAACCGTTGTCACCAAAGAAAGCCCACATCAAGGATAACTTAACATGATTTGAGGGATAAATCCCCAGACCCGAAATTTGGCTAATATGGCTACTTAAAAGCAAAAATAAAACCTCCAAAGTCAATTATGACCTTATTAATGGAGTTAGAAACAACTACATCATAACACCTTGTGGCTCTTTAAGATGCAATTGTGCTCCTTATTTAAAATCCACACCCGAAGGCTCCTTGGACAAAAATAAGGGAATTGACATCACCATCCCACCTTACGGCTCATGATGATGAAGCAATTTTTATTCAACACGTCCCCTTGCCATACACCCTAAGGCTCTAATGACAAGGTTAGTGCTACATGACTCCCACCCGAAGGCTCCTAGAGAACATGTTTATTTATTCTTCTTTATTAATATGATATTTATAGTAAGCCAAATTTCCGCAACCCCATGATCAAAAGTCCATGACGCTGACACCCTTAATGTGTTCTCACTTTAATTACAAGGGAAGAAAAAGAAGGAGTTACGAGTTAAGATATCAAGCCTAAACCGCTAAAAACTTCATTTATTAAGCAATTATTATTCCAGCGTGGAAAGTAAATACGAGGAGATTAAATCAAACACAAAAATACTTGCACAAAGAAGAGTTAATTTTAGAAACTTATGATTGAACTCTATCATCTCTTGTTCTCCATATTGTAAAATTTAAAAAAATGTGAAATCAATAGATACTTAGCCTATTAAATTAAAGTTTTGGGTTTTCAAGTCATCTATAGGATCTTGCATCTTCTTATACTTTTTCAAGTTTTAGAATTTGCGTTTTAAAGTTCCCTTGATAAACGACTCTCTAGGATCAATTATAGGAACTTGCGAAAAGTTCTTGTTCTTAACCCGTATGAATTAAGACTTTCGCGTTTTAAAGCTCCCTATATAAAAGCCTAGCAAAACTTAATTCAAATACGTTAAGGAAAAGCTAAGTTAAAAACCAAGTCGAGTCAAAAACTATTTTTATTTTCACCAACGGAAAGCCTACATTCGTGTCAAAAACACTTATTTTATTTATTAAAACTTAAAAACAACACTAAAAATTTTAAAATTTTATTGAAAAATGAGAAAAACTACTATGTTAAGACACGGCAAAAGCAATTGCAAGCGATTATATCAATTGACTCCCCCATGCTAAAACCAAACATTGTCCTCAATGTTTCTTAGCTCAAGAGTAACACCCCCTTGCTAAAACACGAAGAGTATAATGCAAAATCCTAGCATGGAAAGAGCACGCAGATCTATAAGCCGTTTATTAATTATGCCTCAAGATAAAACGTTAGTCGATAAAAATCAAGGGATAGAAAGTGTGCCCCTTTTTGGCATTCAAAGAATGGAAGATCAAGTGGACCGGCAAAAACCGAACACGAGAGTCTTCAAATATTAGGGTCATACCTAAGATTTACAACACAACAAAACACGAGCACGAGCTTGAAAGATCAAGCCTTATTAGTGTTAGAAAATAGATAGAAGATAGAATGTATGGGACTCCCCCACAAGGCACCTCGTTTTTGTTCACCGAGTCATGAGCTCGACTCGATCCCCGCATTCATTGGTCCCTAGGGAAAAAGGTGAAAACCGGCACAATGGAATAAATTCCATGATAAAGCATGATGCCGGGGTCAAAGATTACATCCTCGTTGTCGGATGACAAACGAAAGGATAAAACTCCAACACAAATCTCTAAAAAGAGATGGTAGTCACAAACAATGGTATGGATGTAGCATGCTCCCCGAGATAAACTCGCACCAAGATGATTAAAAAGTCTTTCAATTATTTCATCGGTGAAAGGCCGAGATTTCCCTAAATCAACGATTCCGGGGTCAAATACCTCGTCCTCGGTGGAGAAAGGAATAGACAACACGGTGTCGTCCCCCCATGCTAATCCTAAATCATATAAAGCACATGGTAATGGTGGTGTAAAAGTCTCAACACTAGTGGTTTCAACTTGCATGACTTTGTTGACCTTGTCACTCTTAGGAATGTGAACAAAGGGGTCATGGTACTCAAAATGAGTCGCATGAAAAACCCGCACATTAAGATCAAAGCGAGTGGGAAGGATAATTGGAGCAAAAGTAATTTCTCCATCCGGGTCAACATTATCATCATCATAAATCGGGTGATCAAACCAAGTATCTTCATCACCGTCATTAGACTCTTCCTCAAATTCCGAAGGAATGTCTATATAAAGAAACTCATCAACCTCCTTCATGAGAAGATTATCATCACAAAGGTTGTGAGATGTAAGAAGTATGATGCTCTCAAAATCCTCTTGAAACAATGGATTATTGTTCATTGAAGCTTCAAAGAGAGGATTTGAGTAAGTCACAAAAGTGTCATCAATCTTGTCATCACAAGAGATATCCGACAAAGTATCAAGTGTGTCACACTCGGATACAAGATCATCATTCTCATTAAAGGAAATTCATCGGCGAATTCCTCGAGAATGGTAGGTAAAACATGAGAATCACGCTCGATCTCGAGATCGGAAACGTCTTCACTTCCCCGTGGAAGTGGATCAATGATAGCAAAAAGTTCATCGCTGAACTTATCACATGAATAGTCACTAACCTCACTCGGTGTGAAGTTAGGAATCAAAGGCTCTTCAACTAAAGATTGTGCCTTAGGAGCATCAACATGATCCTTAGAAGAGAGTGAAAATGAATCCATTTTCAAAGATTGTTCAATTAAAGCAATATCATTCTCGGGATAAAAATTCTCACTATTAAACTCACTAGCATCAAATGGTGCACTTAAGTAATCATCAATTTCTTTTTCAATCTTAGAACTATCATCCTCGTGTGGATTGAGTGGAGATGAGGAAAGATTACAACATGATTCAACAAAACAAGCTTCATCATTTGAATTTAACTTTTCAATTTCACAAAATGAAGTTTCCAAAATTGGAAAAACACCTTTATCAAAAAGAGCTTTCTTATTTCTTTCAATTGTTTCAACAAGTTTCACACTTTCCACTTTCTTAGAAACGAATCTTGGAATCTTTTCTGGTTTGAAAACAATACTTTTATCTCCATAAAATAATTTAATCTCCTCTTTCCTCATATCAACTTGAACTTGAGTCGTGCACAAAAATGGTCGTCCTAAAATAATAGGCACACGAGGATTGGTCTCATAATCAACTATAGCAGAATCGCGTAAGTACAAGAACTTTCCCACTTTAACAATGACATTTTCCGCTATACCAACCGGTCGACTGGTGGTACCATTAGCAAGCTCAATGATCTTTCGAGTGGTACTAAGTGGTGCATAATCAATGGTTTTCCAAAGGGCTAGGGGAATTAAGTTAATGCTAGCTCCTAGATCGGCTAGGCCTTTGCAAACCCCAAGCTCATTAAAAACACAAGGTATCAAGAATTGACCCGAATCTTTATACTTCTCGGGAAAGAAATCAAAGAAAACCGAGGTACTAATCACATACAAAGTAGCCTTGGTGACATCTAGAAAAGTTTCCTTAGGTGGAGAATTAAACTCAATCACTTCAACTTCGTCTAAATTATCACAATCATCATAGACGGTTATGGCCTTAAGCTCTCCTTTCGGGGTTGGAATGGTATTACTAGGTAAGAAACCCGAAGAAGTAGATGGTTTAGACATAAATCCCTCAAACATCGAAAGCAATTTATTTTGACTTTGTTCCAAACTTTATTGCATACGATTTTGACTTTGCTCTAGCCTTTGTTGATTAAGCTCAATCTTGTTATTTTGCCCTTTAATCGTATTTTGAAAATCGAGTTTCAAAGTATTAATTTCCCTTGAATGTTATTTTGAAAAGCTTTCAAATTTGCCTCATTTGACTTAATGTAGCTTGACAAATCATTTTTGTTATTGCTTTGAAAACCTTGATTGTTTTGATTAGCATTAAACCCATTTCCTTGATTATAATTCCCTTGGTTACCACGGTTAAAATTATTCCCATTGTTCCCATTGTTGTACCTATTTTGAACCGGTGGAAAACCAGGTGGAGCAACGTGATTTTGACGAGGAACTTGACCGTTGGAGCCATAAGTTCCCGTCGCGGCAAAAGCACTAGCTTGATCAAACCCCGTGGTTAAACAAGCATAATTAGGATGTGCTCCACCACATGATACACAAAAACTCTCAACCATATTAATCGATTCATGAGGATTCTTCCTAAGCTCATTCAAAAGTGTGTCAATCTTAGAGTCCAATCTAGCAATCTCGGTATTAGACGAATTCACATTAGAAGCACTCGGTGTGTTTCGTGAATATTGTGCTCTAGACTTATTCTCAATTATACACCACGCGTCTCTCGGAGTTTTTCTTAAAAGATTACCACCCGCAGAGGCATTTAAAGAATCTTGTTCAATCATATTAAGCCCATTATAGAAAGTATTTTTTTGATGCAATTCCGAGAAACCGTGGTGTGGACATTGCCTCAACAAATCTTTAAATCTTTCCCAAGCAACCCCAAACGATTCATGCACTTTTTGTTCAAATCTAGTGATCTCGTTCTTAAAGTGTGTTGTCTTAGATGGTGGAAAGAAATAATTCATAAACTTAGATACTAAATCATCCCATGTTAAGATCGAACCCGGTGGTTCTTTCTCATACCAAATCTTAGCATTACCCTCGAGCGAGTACGGAAAAAGCATGAGCTTAATCGCGTCATTCGGCACATCTCTAAACATGATAGTCGAGGTAATTCGAAGAAAATTCCGAATGTAAGAGTGCGGGTTATCGGTCTCATTGCCACGAAATTGGTCGGCACGAATGAGCGATAAAAGACCCGTCTTAATCTCATAATGATCCGCCAAAATAGCCGGCACAACAATTGCTTCCCCATACCCTTCGATGGGTGCACGGAGCAATTCCTCCATTGTTCGGTTATCGGCCATCTCTACAACAATAGGTGGAAGCTCGGGTTCCACAATTCGTTGTTGACGATTTCTATTTCTACGAGGAATATTTTCAAACCTATTAAAATCAATCACAAGTCTAGACGAACGTAATTGCATATACTACAAAGACGAGAATTTAGAGGATTGAAGAAAAGAAATTAGACAAGAAGAAGATTATTTTTGGTATTTTATTTGGTATTGCTCAATAAAAAATGATCGATAAAAACAAGGAATAAGGATAACTACTATGGAAGTAAATTACCCTCGGTCGACTTTGAAACGATAGGTGAAAACCTAAACGTCTCGAGGTTCAATAAGTAAACTACAAAAATAAGATTAATTACTACTTGAGTCGGCAAACCAATAATAGGTCGTCCCTCTCAATATACGCACAAGCAAGCGGGGAAACGAGGTGGCACAAAGCACTTAAAACCCTTTTTCCTTAGACGACTTTTTGTAGCACGTCGCCTTATACCTACCTTATAGTTTGTATAAATCGAGTTCAAACTTCTTATTAGTATTTATCTATTTTGCCTTTATTTTTGTTTTAGATTCGACTACAATAGATAGGTGATGAAATCCCAACTAAGGCCTTATTTGATAAGTATGTAAATTTATTGTTTTACGTAATACAATATATTAATCACAAAAAACGAGAAAAACTATACATACTATATAATAGAAAAATAACAAAACTTTCCGAGGACGGAAAGGGTCTTCAAATCAACGATCAACAAATCTCCACGAAACGAATAGTACACAAGATCCCCGGCAGCGGCGCCAAATTTTTTGATGTGATCGTGATAGTATAGTGATAATTTGATACGTTATAGGGTAAATTAGAAAATTACCTTTAGGAAAAAGTAATAGTCTAAAATTACCAAAGACGAATTCAATTAAACACGTGGATGAACCAAGTTCGTTGTACACGAAGATCAAGTGAATTTGAGACGTTTTGTTTCGATTTGGACAATTGATTCGAATTCGATTTCAGTTTTTAAACTAAAATTAAAATCTACCAATTTTAAATCTACTAAATTTTATCCTAAAGTGCATGAATCGTAAATCCAAAATAAATCTAAATCAATTACTAAAAAATTAAAACTATTTAAAAATTAATCTATTTAAAAATCTATAAAAATTAATCTATTAAAATAACTTTTAAACTATTTTTAGAAATCTAATTAAACTTTTTAAAACTAATTAAATTTATTAAAATTTACATAAACCAATCTATTTTTAACACTTTATTTTTAAATCTAAACTAATAAAAATCTTATTACTTAAAAACTACTTAAACTTTTAAAATTAATAAAACATTTTTATTTTTATTTTTATTTATTATATCTATTATTTAAACTAATTTGTAAAATTAATTAAAACTATGAAATTAAAATTAATTAAAAAACTGGCACGAATTAACTATCAATATTAATTAGAAGAGGAGAAAGTAAACATAAAGGGGGTGCTAGCCAGACTGGTTAACACGTTGGACATGTGAAGGGCAGGTCTCGAGTTCGAGACCTGCAGTTGACATATTTTTGTGAATATATTTTTTTTAGACTTTTAACAACAATCACCAAAGTCACAGGAGTGACTATTACAAAGATTAGATGGAAACTGATAAGGATATCAGTACTTGAGACTTAACAGATCAAATGGATCTGTTAATCACATGAATTCAACAAACCATTAATAATCAGTAAACACAATATCAGCAAACATCAGCAAAGCATTCTCTCATGTGCAACAAGCCAGTATCAGATTTAAATCCAAAGCACAATATCAGCAGAAACCTAAGAACATACAGTTGCTACAATCCCTAATTCCCCTTATCTAGTAGCTAATATTCGCACTTAAGCAGAACAAAGTAAAACAGATAAAAGGTGATAGATCCAAGTATCCCAATACAGTTACAACTCTTAACAGACTAAATAAAACAAGGCAAACTTATTAGATTCATAACAAACCTAATATCAATATTATATGAGCAATAGAGAACATATAGCAGACTACTCTACTTATCCCGTTTCATCAAATCACAAATCCATACATTCATTTAAACAGTTATCCTAACTTTTAGTAAAAGATTTAATACCTAAAAAATATAACAATTTATAAACCAAATCAATCAGATAATAGCACACCAAGGTTAACACTCACAAACATATATCAGTTAAGAACATCCAACAGTTAAATCAAATCAATAACAAACTAAAATTACTCTAAAAATATGAAAGTAAACAGAGTGAACCTTTTGGAGTTAGCCTTTGGGATGAAGCGCAGCGCTGAGCTGGCTTAAAACTTAAACGAACCACCGTGCTCCAAAAAATTCACCATCTGAAATTTGCTGAACAACTCGAACCATTTTTTTTTCACAAATCAAACCAGTAGGGTTTGATTTCCATTCCCAATCTCACTTAAAACTTATTTGATTCAAGCTATTGTTTCAGCTTTACCAAACAAGCTTTTATATTATAATGACAAAATTAAACAGTAATCGATATCATAAATTTTAACAGTTAAAAATAATTGAAAGAACAAAAAGATTCCCGAATTAACTTTTATTAAATCATTGAAAAGATTACAAAACTATCAAATTGAAATACAATATTTCCTACTTCTAATTTAGCATTATAACATTAAAAGTAAAATTGGATGATGATTACAAGTATTTTGGGGGTTTATATAGCCAACCCCCTAGGCTGTTGAGGGGAGGTTGTTGAGCAGAATTTATCATCTCAGTTGTCTAAAGGGTATCTTCGTTCTTCTCTCTCTTTCAATCTTGATCTAATGGTGGAGATTCACACACTAGCACACGGATTGCCAACGTGGCAATCCCTTGTGCTAGTTGTGTTTCTTGGATGCTGATTTGGCTCTCATCTATTGGAGGATTGGAAGAAATGCGTTATCATGTCCAATTAATCGCTGCCACGTCGTTGATGATATCCACTCCTTCCATCCGAAAACATGGGGGATTAATTTCCCATGCGTGTGAATAACACGTGTGCCAAAAAGGCCCAATTTATTTGATGATTTAATAGCTAGGGTTTTTATGAACAGTAAATGAAAATGGAGTTACTGGTTTGTTTTTTGTGGAAGAAGGAAGATGGGTTATTCTTGGATGTATCGAATGAGGTAAATAACGTGTATTTATTTAATGTGTGTGGTTGGGAGGGTTTATTTATTAAAAAGGGTGTAGGGTGAATAAACGTGTGATGGGATAATGCGTTTGGTTTGACCGAAAATGTTAACTCCAAAAGATAATTATCTTTGTTTCACCGTCCAAAGTTAAAAAAACAGTTAATGGGCTTTTGGTCCATTTAGATCCTCCACAAAATGAACTTGGGTTTTGGCCCAAGTCAATATAAACTCATCCGTCCCATTTTGATTTAACTTTGATATTGGGATTTTTAGGCCCATTTAGCTCATGTGGGACCCACTTGATAAATAATCTTCAATGAATTCAAATCCACTTAAACCAAGCTCGTTTTTGGCTTCATCGATCTTTTCTTCAAACTTCGTGTCAGTTTTGCCGGTTTTCGCGATCTTTGGTACCTACACACATGAAACACAAAACAAGCATATACAAGGCATTTCTCAATGATAATATGCATTTATTCATAGTTATTTGATATAATTGATATGAGTAAAATCACTCATATCAGACCGTTAAGAAACGCCGTCTTTACATCCATTTGATACACGATGAATCCCTTATGTGCAGCATAAGCAAGGAAAATCTTGACCGCTTCCATATAAGCAACTGATGCAAATGATTCTTGATGAGACTGCAATTATACATAGTCTCATCGTCCAAATCGAGCTTAAAACGCTTAAAATATCATCAAAATACCCAAAAATATGCTTGTGTTTGTTCATTGTGTATTTTAGGTACGGATATCGTGAAATCAACAAAAGATCACAAGAAACAAGCAAAAACGAACACGGGAAACGAAACCACACAATGAACCGGACCCGAGTGTTGGATTTCCAAAAAGACCCTTTAAGAATTGAAGATTGGCAAGAATGGTCCTCCAAGTTTGAAGACTTGTCATTTTATACCCTTGTAAGAATCTAAAGTTACATTGTGGTCCCTAAAATGTAAAGAGTTTACATATTTGGTCTTTGAAGAATCAAGTTGTATAAGTCCGTAGCCAAGAAGCAAAAACGACCATTTTTGGAGCGACTCGATAAAGCTTGAAGGTTTTATACGAAGTTAAAGTCAACCCAAAACCCGACAATAATATGAGCACGAAAATCCGATCTCAGAACTCTAAATTTTATTTTACGAACCTACCCGCACCCGTTTAACGGGTCGGGTCAGCCCGTTTAATATTAATAGCCAGCTCGAATATTGTGAAATCCGTTTCTTTTCTTTTACAAACCAAACAAAACCCTGGCCCATTTGATTTAACTTTCACCCCATATTCGGGCCCAAAGCCAAAATACAACCACTGGCCCTTTTGTTTTGTTAAACGTGTGATAAAGAGAAAAAAAAGGGGGTACGGTTCAGGAAACGATATTAACAATTGGAATTAGGGTTCATCAGCTTATTTTCATCCACCATCTTAATCCACCATAACCTCAAACCCTAATCTAATCCCAAATCCCATCACTATCCCTCGCCCTACCCCACGCGAATTGGTCCCCTGCTCCCATATGAAGAAGAAAACAAAAATTGACAGAACATCAACGATTCACATCATTTTCTTCCTGCCAAAGAAAAATTGAATGGCCAAGATCTCAACAAGACAGCAGGATCACATGGCACTTGAAGACCCATTTTCAAAAATTAGCATATTCCTGTTATATCCGAATCTTCAAGAGGGGTAATCCTGGAAACTCACTACCTTAGGGTTTGTATTTCTTGTCATTCCAGAACAATCCGAGCTCGACTATAAATTGAGGACCAACTTGTGGTATCCCTTTTTTTCTTGTCTCGGATTTTTTTAAGTGTAATTCTTTTTTTTAATGAAATGAAAGATTGTAGTTTCTAAATATCCGAGTACCATTTTTATTAGTGTTTTATGATTCAAGTGGTGTTTTTATTTTAATTTGAGGTTTCCTGTTCATGTGAATCCATGTAAGGATTTGAAGTGGCTTTGAAAAGATTTGTTTAAATTTATTAGCTAGTTTCAAGTTTTTAGAAAGTTTGTCAAAGATTTTTCAAGAAAGTTATCTTTTTTACTGTAGCTTAAGCCTTAAATAACCACAGCTTATTGATAATAAGCTGTGATTATTAAGCTTACTAGTTCTGTTGTCCTCGTGTGCTTGTTGTTTGTGATTGTTTCAGGTTCATATCAAGAAGGAGCTTCGAGATTTAAGTTGTGGAGTTTGAAGATACTTTTAGATGTTTTTGATGTTTCATCTCTTGGGCCTAATAAGCTGTGGGATATAAGCTCTTGTATCTTGGGATCTTGATAAGCTATAAAAAGGAAGTGGTAGAGATGCTTGTTTGAAGTGTGTTAGAAGCCGTATAGCTTTGGACCCCGAGTAAGTGATTTCCCCCTCTTTGTAGCTTATTTTTCTACGAGTTTATGATTAGCTTATCTCTATGACTTATTGTGCTACTTGTTTCCAATTTATGCATATGTTCCTTTTGTTAATCTGCTTGTGTGTTTACATAGTCTTTTGTTCTTTATCTACTTAGGCCCTGTAGTTAATTTTCCAATTTCTGACTTAAATTGGCGTTTGGTAGAAGTATTAGATGTGCTCTAGGCTTAGGATTAATGTTAGGTTGTGATTGCGTCAAGTATTGAGGATTAGTAGAAGTAGATTTCAGGTTTTGTTTTATCAAAAATCATTTAAAAAAAATGTGTGCTTTGTAATTTCTGTGGTGAATACACAGTAGGCCGCAAATGTGTTTGTTTGTTGATGTTATATGTGGTTTGTATTTATTTCACTTGTGCCTTAGTTAGTCTAGGTGTTTTGGTAAACTTTTGGGGTGGTAAATAGGTGCCCCTTGTATCCCAATAAGCCAAACCAAACACACCAGCAAAACAGACAAGAAACATAAAGAGTATCTGCTGATTGTTTACTATGCACTTTTGAGGATTGATTCGAGTATTATGATTGTGTTTGTGTGATTTGGTCAGTTTTGTTTTTGTGCCCATAGATGCAAAATTGCACCAAACAACTTACCAAAAGTGACATCTAGAACCTAAGCAAAAAGAAAATAACCAAAGAAAAAGGGCAATTGAAAGTTTATGTTAAGAACTTTTAACCCACTGAGCATACAAAAGGCAAGAAATATGTGGCGAGAAATGGCATAATAGTGTGAAATTTTTAAGTGTTGTATGCTTGAGTTTCGGACGATTGTAGTCACTGTGCATCCAACAGCAACCTACTCCAACCACTAGAAACCTAGTTTAGAGTGCCTGCGTGTTTGCTTCATAGGCCACAATCCATAATTTTGTACTTGTTGCTTGTTGTTACTGTTCATCAGAAGCAATGTGTTGCTTCATTTTATAACTACTTGTTCCATTTAAGTTGTTGCTGAATCCATTTAAGCTATTAAGCCAAAAAGTCCAAAATATAATAGAAAAGAGGGCCACAGGTGGGTTTTGAACACCAGACCACCCACATCAAACATCAGACGCAGCAACAAACAACCTTTTACCATCTGCTCTTGGAGCCATTTTTGTTATTACTGTGTTATAATTTTTGTTTGACTGTATTTTCGCTGTACAAACATACAAGGGTGTTTGGGGTAGGATAAATCAAGTTGTAAAAATACTAATCGAAATTTGTCATTACCAAGGATTGATCCCACAACCCTCACAGCAGCAGCATGCTCAACGCATTGCTTCCAAACCGTGTGCTCTCTAAATTTGTTTTTGTTATACTCCCTTTAATAGTTCTTTTATATTGTTTCTTTTGTGTGTATATATTCATCTAAAAGAAAAAAAAACATAAGAAAGCAGCAGTGGGTCTCGAACCCATGACCTGCTGCTCAACAGCCAAAGTCTCAACCAACTGTTCTCCTTTATCTTTCTTGTTAGATTTTACCTTTTATTTTCTTTATACGTTTATTACCAAATAAGCTAATAAACTTTATACCTTATTTCGTAGCTTATTTGAGCTTGTTAATTCAGCTTATTAATTTTCCTGGTTTCTAGATAGTATTTGGCAGTGTCTATAATTTTTTGGAATTTTTGAGAAGTCATTTAATATTTTTAAATCATATATTTAGTTTAATTCGTATTTAATTCATAATAAAAAAATTAAAAGTCAAAAAAAAAATATAATTATTTTTTCTAAAATTTTCTTTTGTCATTTAGGACGTAGGAAAAATAAATTTTCTTTTGTATAATTTAAATTTCATAATTTTCTTTACTTTCTAGGATTATTTTAGCTTTAAATTTGAGAAAAGTCATAAAAAAATAGTAAAAAGTATTTTAAAATTTTCAAAAAAAAATATTTTTAGTTTTTTAATAGTATAAACTAGGTTTACAAAAGATTAAATTTTGATTTTGTCTTTTTCTTAGTTAGTTTTATTTTTAGGATTTTTTTTTATATACTTTAAAAATTAATAATAAATTAATTTAAAAGTTTTCAAAATTTTTGGTTTACGTAGTTTTCTTAGTTAGACTTTTTAGAGCTTTTTAGTGATTTTTGATTATTTTTTTGGTGAAATTTTTCGTTGAGTCGCGTTTTTACGTTCGTACGTTCACGCGTTTTCGATCGTTTTGAGCGTAGTCCGATCACGTTTTCTTTTCTTTCCTTCTTTCCAATAACGTAATCACTCGATTAAATACGTCTATATATTTTGGCTAAACACCATACCTCCTCGAGAACGAACTCGATTGTCGGTATTTGCGTTTTTCACAAAACGTAATTACTAATACTTGCTACGACTTTGGTTTTTGCTTTCTTTTTCCTAAAAGATAGTAAACGACTAAAAACCGCTACAATTCTTCAAAATCAATACCCTCTTTCTGTCCATACCCTTTAGCCACTAGCCTAGATTTATTCTTGATGATCGTGTTCTCTTCATCCATTTTGTTTTTCCAGATCTATCGAAGATTTAATGGTATTACATCGTATGGTCTGTCAACAAGGTCCCAGACTTTAAGTCTTTCAAATTATTGAAGTTCATCCGTCATCGATTCAATCCAAGCATGATCAGCCATGGCTTCTTTGATGTTTTTCGGTTCAGCTGAACTCACGGCGAGTGCGAACATACAAACATCGCCATCGGTTTCAAGTTGTCGTCTTGTGCGAACCGGCTGTGAAGGGTTTCCAATTACGTGAACCAAAGGATGATCTCGGGTCCAGTGATGTGTTGAAGGATGTCGTTGATAAAATGTATGCATATTTGATGGATCAACATGGCGAGTTGAAGACTCTCCAGTTTCGTGTACCGGTGTACCGAATGGGTTGATAAATTCATCTTCTTCAGATAATGCATTGTCTGCTTTATTTGTGTTCTCTGGAGAAATGACAGTAGTTGTGGATGTTGTAGGAGCGTTTGTTGATGTGATATTCTGAGGAGGTAAATCTGCAGCAACCTGTGTTGAAGTAGATGATGTTGTATCCGTTTGTTGACGATGATCGGTATCATCATTCTTATCATGAGTGACAGCGAAAGACTTCGATACAACGTGTTTCTCCCCTATGAAATATTCATCAACATTGGTCCATATAACATTTCCAACTCTTCAAGTGTCGCGTTGACTGTTATATCTGCTCGTGGAACATTTCCTTGAACCAGCGTTGAACTTGACGGTTCATTGTTGTGGTCTTGAGTTCCGAGTTCCGTGCGGTTGTGAACGGAAGTCGTTTGTCGTTGTGGATCGGGACTTAAACTGTTTTGTTCAAGTGCCATTTCTTGTAATTCATCAAATCAGACATGAATAGTCTCGACTATCAATTTTTTTCTCTTGTTGTATACTTTATACCCCTTAGACTGAGTTGCATATCCCACAAGAATACATGCATCACCTTTCTCTTTCATCTTATCCAAATTTTCACCATCTCTTATTATGTAACAAGTACATCAAAAAACGTGAAGGTGTTTGAGTGAAGGTTTTCGATCATGAATTATGTGATATGGTGTCTTTTCGTGTCTTGGGATAATTAAGGAGCGGTTTTGTGTGTAGCATGCGGTTGACACGGCTCCGGCCCAAAATTATAGTGGAATTTTTGAAGCGAATAATAATGTTCGAGCATCCTCAACTAGAGTACGGTTTCGTCTTTCAACAACGGCGTTTTTTTCGGGTGTTCGAGCAATAGATGTTTCATGTTCAATTCCTTCGGCTTCAAAATAGTTTCTCAGATTTGAATTCGGAAATTATGTACCTCTGTCAGTACGAACCACTTTAACTTGAGCTTGAAGACCACGTTGTATCAGTTTAAGAAAGCTGATGAGAACTTCGGGTGTTTCATCCTTGGACCTCAAGAAGTGAGTCCATGTGTACCGTGAGTAATCATGGACAATGACCATAACATATTTCTTTCCACTGATACTATGAACACGCATGGGACCACACAAATCTATATGGAGAAGATCTAACCGTCCTTTAGAGCTTGGTGTAGTCTTTGTTTTGAAGCTACTTCGTTTAGCTTTACAAAGCTCACAAGAAGAACAAAGATGATCTTTGATGAATTTCAAGCTTGAAGGCCTCTCACAATATCTTCCGTGGAAAGCAAGTTGATGGTATCAAAATTAAGATGAGGTAAATGTTGATGCCCTAACCATGCCTGAGTCTTTGAAGCTTTAGCCATGAAGCAAATTGGAGTTGATGAAGTTGTATCTTGAAGTGAAATAGTGCAGAGATCAGTACCCCGTGTACCGGTAAGTAAATCATTCCCATCATAATCACGAACAAAACATGTCGTCTTTCTGAAAGCAACTTCCAAATCTGCATCACAGAATTGACCAACCGAGAAAAGATTGTGATTGAGCCCTTCGATGTAGTATACCCTTTTGATCATTATATTCCCCTGAACCAAATCTCCATATCCTAGGATCGGTGCAAATTGATCATTTCTAAATCGGACCGTACCCAGGAACTTCTCCACGAAGTTAATTAGAAGCTTGAGATTCCCCGTCATGTGCTTCGTGCATCCAGAGTCCAGTATGAAGAGAATTATTTGTATCACCTGTAGAAGAGTTAGAACACGATGGAGCATTTGCTAAATTGGATACCACAGTAGTTGTGATTGTAGAATCATTAGGGTTATTAGCAATATTTAAAGGCATACTAACACTCGTTGTCACATTTTTTGTCCTAACTTTAGGCATCCATTTATATCCTGGAGGACATTGATTAGTAAACCACCATTTCCAAGACTTGCTAGCAGACTTATATATATCCTTAATTCGGCTTCTAGGGTTCATAGTGGTGGAGTCTGATGCATTACTTTTCTTAGTGGGGTTTGCACCAGAATGGTTTACTTTGCGTTTGTGTTTACTAGCACTAATAGGCATCGCAACTTGCTTCTTAGTTCTAGTATCTACGCCTTTGACATTATTGAGAGCACACATAGAATGATTAGCACTAGCACATTTTCCACATTTAACACAAACAAATTTCACATTCATAACATTCAAATCATTCAAATCATTCAAATCGTCATTACACGCGATTACAGACTTTTTATTCTTGAAAACATTCAAATTCCTAGGGTGTTCTTCTACTTCCTTCATCTTCTCTTGACTCTTATGTTTCCAGACCTTATCATTCACTTGGGGGCTCTTAAGCTAAGGCCGGCTAACACTAGTAGTGGAGACTACTCCTGTAGTAGAAGACACACGAATATTAGTGTTTCTAGAAGTCTGAGGTGAGTGACTAACTTTGTTTGTGGGTTTAGTGATCATTCTATACATCCCTGGTTTAATCACATGATTTTGCTTAACGCTTGGTGCTATAGCATTCCTTGTGGGTTGATTATGTGGTAACCTTTCCTTTCCATCCATCTTGGGGGCAAACACAGGTTTTGCAAACGAAGAATTTGAGAAAGCAGATGGTTTTCCCAAGATAGAGGATCTATTCACTCTATAGGCATTGGGTTGTCTAACAACATGTTGCTTAACGTTTGGTTCCACAACTTTCCCACCCATCTTAGCAACGAGTTTCTTCAACTCTGCTATTGCTATGTCTTTTTCTTGTAACTGAGCTTTCAAATCCGAAATATCAAGACTTTTTTCGTTTAATAAACGACATGACTCAGATAATTTTACTTCTAAAGGTGTATCATTTGAAAAGCTGCCAACTTTCTTTTGCAAAGCAAGTTCAAGTGAGTGATAATGTTTTTGAAGATACTCATATTTATGTTGATGTAACGAAAATTCTTTTTGGTCGACTTTATTCGAAAGCTCAGTTTCAAGACGTTCACATTCTTTAATTTGATCAAGTTATTTGAATGCAACATCAGAATATTCATCAATATCAACACAAGATGTAACATAAGCACACATAATATCTTTTGAGAGACATTCATGTAAGAGTAGATCATAAGTTGTAGAAAACTCGTCTCTTTCAGGTTGATGGTCATTCACTTCTTGTTCAAGAGATTCCACATATTTCAAATCATCAAACATTTCTTGCTTAATTAGTGTTTCAAATTCCAAAATATGTTTTTGCGTTCTTTCCGCAAGCGGAATCAAAATACTTTTCACAAGCACATTTATATCGTGAGGAATTTCTTTGTCTCCTTTCGAAAGTTCACGTTTTTTCCAGTCATAATCAACAACCTTTTTGAAATTTCCAATGTTACTCTTGAGATTACTTAATGCTTGCTTACTCTTGCTTATAGAAGCTTTATATGGCAAATAGTCAATAAATTTTGAAACATTAGTTTTCTTAGTGGCAAAATCTTGTCTCCATTTCATTCTAATTTTTTCACATTCGAAAAATATTTGCTCACGAGTTTTCTGTGTTTGCGGTTTGAAAAGACCATAAAGACTGTTTTCATAAGCATAATTATATTGTTTAACAAATTCTTTATTAACTTTTGGTCTACTATCTTCTTCCACATCGTTTGTCTCTTCACTATCAGGCCTAACAACAAGACAATCAAGATCGGTCCATTGGGACTTATCAAGATATAAGTGTTGATTCTCAGATTAAGCATGCTCAAGGTACTTAGGATTTGCAAAACTAGGTCTATCCTTGAAAAACGAACGAGGTGCCAACATTCTCATGGATTGAATTGATTGATTAGTTTTGTAACAATTTTCTTGTAAAAATCAAGTTGAGTTTCAATTTCCACCATTTTGTCGATGTCCTTCGCTTGTTTAGTTTTGAAATCCTTTTCCATCTTTTCAACCACTGTTTTTTTTTATTCATAAGTTTAGTTTTATCCTCTTGAAGAAAACCATTTACTTGAGTTAGCTCATTGACTTTAGTGGTAGCAAGATACGTTTTGTGACATTCAGTACTCAAAGAAGTGTTATAATTACGTTTCTTATGTTCAAGAAGCTTAAGAGTTTCGTTATATTTCTCTTGAAAATCGTCCTTTTTAACATTAATTAAACACCCTTTGTATCCCTCACCCTCATTCTTCTTTTGAAGAAGCTGAGCTATATAGCTATCAATGGTCTCACTAGATTTAATTAGAGCAACTTTACATTCTTCAAAATTTTGAGTGAGCGTAGCGTTTGCCTTCTTTAATTACTTTTGACTCTTTCTAGTTTCTTTGACATCTTTTTGTAAAGAAGCAACTAAGTTAGCAAGCGCAATACGCTCCTCGTCATCATCATACTCATTTGCATGTTGATCATCCTTAGACTCATTATTGCACATGTCTGATGAATCGGGTGTGGTATTGCTATCAACCGTTTCCATCATACATGTGTCATTAATGTCTTTGGGTAGCTCACAATGGTCATGAGTATTACCAAACACATTATATTCCTCTTCAGTGTGTACCTTATCGATTGGCTCAGTGTCAAAGATAGGACCATTGTCATCTTCAGTGACGTGGAGAACTTCTTCAACATTTGCCATGTACGAGTAATGTGCTTCAAGTTCTTGATCGGAGACTTCATCAGCAGTATCATCAAGCATTGCTCCTTCCTAAACCGACAATTTAACCCCAGCTTCCATCTTCTTGCAAAGCAGCATCTTTTCTTATGATAGCCAAAGTCTCTAACCCGTTTCGGCTTCCTACATTCCTTCGCCATATGCCCATAGCCTTGACAATTAAAGCATTGAATCCCACTTTGCTGAACTATTGGAGTACCAACAGTTTCCCTATTCCTAACAGCAGTAGCAATCCTCTGAGCATCATACTTAGCAGTTTGTCGATCATACCGTGCAGAACCCTCAACATGAGTTGGATTACGTCGATCATACCTTCGAGGACTCTCAACATATTGGTTCCTTGTATTTGATGATGTTCGAAGATTGTTGTTGGTGGGTTTGAAGATTTTCTTGTAGGTCTTCATAATGAAATCAATTTGTTGCTTCATCTCCCTATCCTTCTGAGCTAGTTCTTCATCACTGTCCTCTTCAGATGATGGCTCAGGTGATGGTGATAATGCTCTTGGTTCTTTGTCTCGTGATCGTGTGGGAGCAGAATACTTAGATGAAGTGGAGTATCTTGGTGAGTATGATATAGTGGAGTACCTTGGTGAGGATGATGTTGTAGAGTATGACTTTTGAGCACGAGAGCGATGATCTTGAGTGTGTTGAGTGGTAGACACCAAAGCAAGTGGATTAGCAGTCTTTGCTATCCTTTCAGCACGAAGTTCATTTGCCTCATTCTGAAATTGTTTCAAAATGTTAAAAAGCGTGAGATAGTTGACCTCGTCTAACTTACTTTGTTGTTTCACCAAAGTTACAAATGGTGTCCACTCAGGTTGAAGTTGCTGTAGAAATTGCACATTGACTTGCATGGTGGAGACTTGCAAATTGTTTCTTGTCATGTCATTCATCATCTTGTAGAACCTTGAGTAATATGAATCAATTGATTCCCCATCCAATGAAGTAAACTTACCAAAGTTCCAGAACAAGTTAGTTTTGACATCTTGCTTGTTAAGTGATTCACCTTGTTGCAAGCGTTCAATGGCAAACCACATCTCTTTAGCAGTAGAGCATGCATCAACCGTTGAGTAAATATCATCCCCAATCCCACTTAGAGTCAAATAGATTGCTTCCTTCTCTGCATCAATCCAAGCGCGTTTCTCTTTCGAAGTGTTCTCATATGTTTCCTCAATTATTTGCTCATCAGAACCAGTCGTCGAGTCGGTTGCTGGAATTGCAGGAATGGTGATTGTAGTGAGAGTATAAGGTCCTTATTTGATGCAACGTCGAAGAACATCACCATTGGGTTTGGTGTCAAGATATCGAAGGAATCGTGATTGCCATTGTGCATATCTACCAGTCACAAGCATTGGTGGTCTCTCTTTATTGCCCGCCACCATGATGTTGTTATTAGTAACACGATATTCAGTAGTAGAATCCATCTCAAGACTAAAGTGAATTGAATAGGATCTTAAGTAGATGATGTTGTGAGAAGATTGTGGTTGAAACTTCAAGGAATGGTGTGAAAACCCTAAAAAATGTCTTCGTAAGAAACCAAACTGAAAGTTTGTTAAAAAATTTCAAAATCACGTTTTTGAAAATTTTATAACAATTCGGAATAACTTTCCTTTACTTTATCCGGAATAGCAAACACCACAATCCAGAATAACAAAATAAACCTTATCCGGAATAATTGTCCAGAATCTAATTCGGAATAAAATCCTTATCCGAGATCTGAATTCTATGACTAATCCGGGATACACCTTCCTACCTCTTATCCGAAATATGAATTTCATGATAGTATCCGGAATATCAAAATTGTGCTTATCCGGAATCTTCAAAACTTACTCATCCGGAATTCTGAAAACTTTCTTATCCGGAATATATGTACGAAGCTTTATCCGGAATCTTATGCTAATCCGGAATAAATTTCCTAATGCTTATCCGGAATCAGTGTTGGAGTTGCTTATCCGGAATGTGTTGGGAGGGCTAATCCGGGATACGAAAAAAATGCTTATCCGGAATATTATCCGAGTGGTTATCCGGAATCCGTTCTACTATTATCCGGAATCCAAGTGAATATCTTATCCGGAATCCTTATAAGAAAGCTTATCCGGAATCGGTTTTAACTCCTTATCCGGATTATTGCAAATTTTCTTATCCGGTATGTTGAAAACTTACGCTTATCCAGAATATTGTAGTGAAGCTTATACAGAATCCTTGTGGTGCTAATCCTGGATGTTATCCGAGTGCTTATCCGGAATACCTTTCGACTTCTTATCCTGAATACGCTGCAACAACTAATCCGGAATCCACAAAACCCTTATTACCCGGATAGGAACACCCTTATAACCCGACTAACAAAACCCTCAAAACCCGGATAACAAACCAAACCAAAACTTTCCAAAAAACTTGATTTTTTCAAACTTTTTCAAAAATCAAACCAAAACTCTTATAAACCGGATAACAAAAATTATTTCGAACCTTGTGATTTACCAATTATCAAGCCAAAATTACCAACTAAATTCGTGAAAATCAAGAAAATGATAAACACAAATTCCTACCACAACTTTGTAGGCAATTTGTATATAGATTTTGAGCTTGAAAACACAAAACTTTTTGAGACGAGATGATTTGAAGAAGAAAATCACACGAATCAAAAGATGATAACCCCAAACTAAACACGAATCTACCCCATGGCGATTGATACCAATTGTTGTCCCTAATAATATGATGATAGATTAAAGAAATGAGATGGAAAAGATATGAATTTTAGAGAGAGAAAGTAGTGAGAGAAAGTAGAGAGTGAGATGATTAACTTGTGAAATTAGATTAAGAATTATGAGATCATCCACCCTCCTAACATGCTAGGAGGGTGCTTATATAGTCCACCCACATGCGGGCTCTCTAATGGACTATATTGTTTTGGGTCGGGCTTGAATAAATGCTTAGTACCTTGAAAGAGGCCTTTTAAGCTAACCATCAAGCCCGTAATATCACGACTATTTTAACTAACTATTACAACGTTCTAATAAATATTACAATATAAACCTATCACCGAACATTCTTGTTTGACTCAATATTTTGAACTTATCCTCATAACGGGAAGTTTACAACTTCTCGGACTTGAGCTCGTTTAGTAAGATATTCAACATCTTAAGCTCAAGTGATTGGTCTCAAAACGTTGAACACAATTTTTCGAGAATTTTTCAAAAGGTTTTTCTATATCTTTCAAAATTGTATGTTCAATAACGTTTTGATAAAAAGAGCATGTCTTCTGGAATCGATAATATTTACGATCCTAGAAATGTCGTTTAATAATGACACGGGGTTGTAAATAAAGTTCGAGCAGAAGTTTAAAAGATTTAAAACATGCTCCATATGGTTTGCTGTCATTTCAGACAGTAACCCGCTTTTTATATTCAAGTCAAGCATTTCACCGGAAAGCTTTGACTCAACAATGGGAATTAATTTTCTCTCGTATGGTCTACTTTATAACCATGTACGAGATTGTGTTTACGTAATAACACAATCTAACATGAATTTATGTACGTGTCAGTGAATTTATTTGTTAAAACAAGAGAAATCTTGTTTTTATGAAGTTATCATCTCCACCAACCGTAGCAATTTACAATTTATATCTACATACTCGACGATGTGACTACTCAAATGGCGAATACAACTCTTTCGATAGAACACGGGTCAACAATTGAGGGGGAGCAATTTTCCAGCATTCAGAATCTTTGATGCCGAAAGTGCCAAGTTCACAAATTGGTGTCAAGACAACGATATCATTTGTACACATGATGTGTGACAATCCGTCAATTTCGGGTCGTTATTTTAATCTCGACTATTACGTATTACGTGTTTACTTTAATGAGAATTTTAAATTATCGACTAACCGAGAAGGTTATGACTTGAAACTTAGCGTAAGAATGTCGATTAAATGAAAACCGGCAAGGAATACGTTAGGTATCGATATTATATTCTCAATTTATCATAAGAATGATTTTTATTGTATTTATCTTTATTTCTCGTGCTTTACGTTTTAACGAATGACGAGAACTATTAGTGATCGCGATACCGACGGATGCCCAAAATTTTATGTTCTATTATCGATTGTCTCGATATTTTATATTTTCGACGTTTTCGATTTAATTACGTTTTAAGTCGTGTCGAAGCTTTATTATTATATTTATGAAGCGTTTTAACTTTTGAAAAGTATTTTTACGAAACACGAGTCCCGTAAATATTTTCAACTTTGACTAATAGTCATTTTCTACCCTTTAAATTATTTAATTACTTTTTGGTCCAAAACTATACAACTTTGGCAAAAACTACCCTCCACTACCTAATATAAAAGCCATTTTTCTACCTAATTTCACATAGTAAACTAGCTAACAAGAAAAATTTCTCACCTCCTCTCTCTTGCCTCTCTTTGTCGTCCAACCCCAACACCATAACCATCAAATTATTTTGATTTTCACTTAGAATCATTCAAAAACAAAACTAGACCACATCATAAAATTCAAAGGTGATCACATCCATATAAAAATTTCCCACATGCAACAACTTTTTTATTTTTGTTATGATCTTGTGTTGATGTGATGATTTGATGACCATGTATGTGTTATCTAGTGATAATCATGTATAGATTATCTTGTTTTGTTGAAAGAAAGTTATTTTGATTTTTGGGTTTTTATTTATTTGATTCATACAAGTGTTAGGATGACCATATGTTGTTATTAGGGGATTAGGATGATGAGAAAAATAGTTAGAATTGCTTGAAAAATTGTTTTTGTATGTGTTTTTGATAGGTAATTTAGGGCAGTAACTTATAGGCTGTTTTTGGGTGTTTTAAGTTTGAGTAACTGCTAAGCTAATTAGATAGGGTTGTAGAGAATTCGATTAGCTTAGATTTGATATAAAGTAGGACTTCTAACTCCAAACGAGCGAGAAGTTATGATGTTTTGATTATTCGTGTACCGGGAGACGAGTATCGACACAATATATAGTTGTTGTCGATATTTGGATCGAATCTCGGGGACTATAGAATGAGTTTTAAAAATATTCAAGGGCTGTTGTAAGTCTCAAAACCTCAGGTCATGAGTCTATTTTCAAACCCGAGTGTCGGTTTTGTAAACGGAGTTGTTTAGATAACTCAAAATAGTTTTACGAGTTGAAGGCGTAAATCTGTCCGGTTTTTGTAACTCATAGATGTGTCGGGCAGAAAGCCTTAGAAGTAACATTTTTAAATGAAACCTAAACTTAGTCTTATTCATATTATATGTGAGTTTGTGACCAATTTTCGTCGAAAACGGAATAGTTTAAGTAAGGTAAATGAGCTTGTACTTTCGGTAAGTACCGACAGATTTTTATCGATGATATAGTCTAATAAAGTTTTTTTTTTTAAAGTGCAATCGCATTACAGTGTTATTAAATAGAAATTACATCAGTAAAGCTTATTCCAAACCAAACTATTACATATCCAATTTAAAACAAAATCAAAAACATCACCGAAGACCTTGAATCTTTCTCATCCGAAGAAAATATGCTTGCCATTGTCGTGATTGATTGGGGGGCAGTAACATAGATCCATAGATGAAAACGGTGATACCCACAAAATAAATCAACAGACACAACCTCCCAAAACCGAACACCCGAACCCAAGAAAATATGCTTGCCATTGTCGTGGTTGATTGGGGGGCAGTAACATAGATCCATAGATATAGGTACGGAGATGAAAACGACCATGTAGGTACGAGTCACTTTGTAGGAATATCCACCATTATGGAAAAGAAAACTAGATCTGGGAAATAAATTTGATTTGTTTTTAAAATTGAACATGATAATTGAAGAAGGTTTAAGTTTATTGGTAGCCTTCCGAACCTCCGACGTGTAGCCGGAGGCCGGAGGCGGCGGCTAAAAGATGATTTAGATCTGGGAAATAAAGTAAACATGTAAAGGAGTATAGAAGTACACTTGTATTGTTAATTTTTCAGGATTGTCTTGGTTTGTAATATTGAGCTTTGTATTATTTAAGTATGATTATTACTTGAGTCGATTATTAACGAACGCGCCTTATTTGGTAGGTTGCGGTTTTCGTATCTAACGGGCATCACTTATCGTCAGTGATCTTCATATTAGTACAAGTATAGCCTCGCTTTTATACTATCTTGTAAAGTATTTTAAAACCCGCGAGGGGGATAACATGCTTGTTTTAAAATAGAACACAAGGGACCCGATTTTATGCTAGATGAACGTTATTTACATAAGTTTGCTTATAGCCTTAAAGACCCATTGAATCATAAATTGTTAATCGAATGAAATGCTAATACTATGGATAGATCTATCGGGGTTACGCCCAGTCCGGTCGCGACTAGCTATCGCGTGGTGTATTGAAACACTAGTAATGAAACATCGGATGCATTTGTATAAGAGAAATATACACACTTGGCTAGGTGTGTTGGGCTGAAATAATATATGTTAACGTTCAATGTCATGAGGCTTATGTAATAACAATGATGATTATGTCTGATCTACATGATTGTCAACCATGGAAGGTTTATTCAGAATACTTGTGTTCTTTTATTTAATTTAAATTTTATAGATTTACTCAGCAAATTTTGTTGCGGTTTCGTGTAGCTTGCAACTTTGAAATGTTTTGGCCCGCTTTTCTAAATTATGTCCATTCAAAAAAAAATTTATCGTTTATTATGTTGTGTAAACTTTAAAACTATTTGGGACCATGTTTGAACTCTTTTATCTTTAAATACGGATGGATATTCTAATAAAACGACTCGTTTTGAGCCGTTTACTATGATTATGAGCTTGAATTACGTTAGTAACACCCAATGACCCTTCCGCTGCCATGACCCGAAATTGGGGCTGTTACAGAATGGTATCAGAGCTCAAGTTATAGAGAATGAAAAGATTTTCCAAAAATAAATTTTTGAAATCTTTTGACTATAACATGTGCAAGCGAAACCTCCGAGTTGCCAATGGACGAGAATAAGAAAAGTATATATATGTTATAAAAAATTAATTATTATTTATGCTTAAAGCATAATGGATTACATTTATTTATTTATAAATGTTAATTATTTGATTATTATAATACTAATACGTAAAACAACGCAGATTGTCACAATAGAAATTTCTGTCTTTTGACTCATTCCTCGTGAATCTTTGTTCCTTGTCTAAATTATATTCGTTGTTCTATCATCCATTCTTGTTTCTCTTCACCTATCTATTCTTATTCTGTGTTATTCATGTTTTGTTATCACAAGCGTTGAATGAATACTCATTTTGATGTGAATTGTGTAACAGGATCATGCCGCCAAAACAAATGAATGAGGCGCAGTTACGCGCTATAGTAGCTGATCAATTTCAGGTCTCTATGAATGCATTTATGGCAAATATGAATAATGGAGCTGGTGGATCCAGTGGAGCTGGTGGATCCTGTGGAGCTGGTGGATCTGGTGGAGCTGGCAGTACTAGAGCTGGCAATTCTGGAGCTGGCAATACTGGAGCTGGCAATACTGGAGCTGGCAATACTGGAGCTGGCAATACTGGAGCTGGCAATATTGGATCTGACAATGCTGGTGTTGGAACTGGTGATGCTGATATACCAGTGATTCCTGAAAACAAGAAATGTACTTACACCTCATTCATGAAATGTAAACCTCCGACTTTTAAGGGTCCTGAAGGTGCTGTTGGTTTAATGCAATGGTTTGAAAGACTAGAATCCGTGTCCTGATTTAGTGGAAGTGAGGAAGGAGACAAGGTGATGTTTGCCTCTGCTAGTCTTCAAGGGCGAACATTAACTTGGTGGAATGGAAGAATGGCGTCAGTAGGGATGGGTGCTACTTATGCTACACCTTGGGTTGAAATAAGAAGGTGAATGACCGAGGAATTTTGTCCAAGGAGTGTTATTCAAAGGTTAGAACAGGAACTGTATCAGCTGAGACTGAAGGGTGCTGATATCGATTGATACACAAACAGATTCCATGAACTTGCTCTACTTTGTCCAAACAAAGTGAACCCAGAATATCTGAAGGTGGAGCACTAAATTCGAGGCTTACCTGCCAACATCCGTGGTGATGTAACCTCATCCAAACCTGCCAATATTGATGAAGTTGTTCGTATGGCCTACCAACTGATGTGACAGATTATCCAAGATAAGGCTGATGGTGTATCTAAAGGTAATAAAAGAAAGGCTGAAGTAGAAAGTGATGTTTGAAGTGATAACCGTCAATCTCACAATAGGAACCAAGACCGAAGGAGGGGAAATGCAAATGCAATGAATGAAATTGCACCTACCGATAAGGGAAATCGTTGTCCATGCTGCAAAAGGTCTCATACTGGTGAATGTGTTATGTGTGGAAAGTGTAACAAGTTGGGTCACAAGACTAAAGACTGTTGGGGACCAGGAAGAAAAGGAGTGACATGTTTTAACTGCCAAGGTAAAGGACACATGAGGAATCAATGCCCTGAGCCGTATAAGAATGCACGTGGTGGCGATAATCAAGGAAAAGCCTATCAACTAGGTGAAGCCGATGCTAAGCAAAACCCGAAAGTTGTCACTGGTACGTTTTTACTGAATAACCGTTACGCTACAACTTTATTTGATTCGGGTGCCGACAAAAGCTTTGTGTCTACAAGTTTTAGTACCTTAATTGATATCAAATCGGTCGAATTAGACGCGAGTTATGAAGTAGAACTAGTTGATGGTAAATTAGTGTACCAATAGTGCGCTCTTAGGATGTTCTCTTAATCTTCTGAATCGTATTTTTAAAATAGACTTGATGATCGTCGAATTGGGAAGTTTTGATATTATTATCGGAATGGATTGGATGTCCAAGTATAATGCGTCTATTCTGTGTGGAGAAAAGAAAGTTAGGATTCCTTTGAATGACAAGACTTTAGTTATCGAAGGTGATAAAAGTAATTCCCAACTGAAAATCGTTTCGTGCATTAAAGCTCGTAAGTATATCGAAAGAGGTTGTGAGTTATTCCTAGCTCATGTATCAGAGAAGGAATCGAAAGAGAAACGTGTCGAAAATGTTCCAGTCATTCGTGACTTTCCTCAGGTGTTTCCAGAAGATTTGCCAAGGCTTCCGCCTCCAAGGCAAGTAGAATTCCAAATTGATCTAATTCCTGGTGCCGCACCCGTGGCACGTGCGCCATATCATTTAACACCATCCGAGCTGAAAGAGTTATCTGTGTAGTTGCAAGAACTATTTGATAAGGGTTTTATACGACCGAGTTCGTCACCTTGGGGAGCTCCTGTTTTATTCTTTAAGAAGAAATATGGTTCGTTTCGTATGTGTATCGATTACCGAGAGCTGAATAAGCTAACGATCAAGAATCGTTACCCTCTTCCAAGAATTGATGATCTATTTGATCAACTTCAAGGTTCTCGTGTTTTCTCCAAGATTGATCTTCGTTCTGGTTACCATCAACTTCGTGTACGCGAGGAAGATATTCCTATTACGGCGTTTAGAACTTGTTATGGTCATTATGAGTTCCGAGTTATGCCTTTTGGTTCGACTAATGCACCTGCCGTATTCACGGACTTAATGAATCACATTTGTAAGCCGTATCTTGATAAATTCGTGATCGTTTTCATCGATGATATTCTAATCTACTCTACGAGCAAGGAAGAGCATGCCGAACACTTAAGAATTATCTTAAACTTGTTAAAGAACGAAAAGTTGTACGCTAAATTCTTAAAGTGTGCTTTTTGGCTTAATTTTGTACAATTTCTCGGACATGTGATTGATAAAAGTGGGGTACATGTTGATCCTGTGAAGATTGAAGCCATTAAGAATTGGAGTGCTCCAACTACTCCAACTGAAGTGCGATAATTTCTAGGTTTGGCTGGTTACTACCGAAGGTTTATTGAAAAATTCTCTTTGATATCGAAACCATTAACTAAGCTGACTCAGAAGAATAAATCGTATGTGTGGGGAGATGATGAAGAAGAAGCTTTCCAAACCCTGAAGATGAAACTCTGTAGTGCGCTGATCTTATCGTTACCTGAAGGAAGTGAAGACTTTGTTTTTTATTGTGATGCATCTCTTCAAGGATACGGTGTTGTTCTCATGCAACGTGAAAAGGTGATCGCATATGCCTCTAGACAATTAAGGAAGAATGAGGAGAACTACACTACCCATGAATTGGAATTGGGCGTTGTGGTTTTTGCTCTGTGACTTTAGAGAAATTATCTGTATGACACGAAGTGTACAATATTCACTGATCACAAAAGCCTACAATACATATTGGATCAAAAGGAGCTGAATATGAGGCGAGGTCGATGGGTTGAACTCTTGAGTGATTACGACTGCGAAATTCGTTATCATCCAGGAAAGGCGAATGTGGTAGCTGACACGTTAAGTCGAAAGGATAGGGAGAAACCGATTTGAGTGCGTGCTTTGGTGGTGACAGTTCATAATAACTTACCTGAGCAGATTCGAAACGCACAAATCGAAGCGTGTAAGAAGGAAAATATTACATCCGAAAGATTTAGAGGAGAAGGTGAGTCGTTTGAGACGCGTGCCAATGGTGTCAAATGTTTGAGAGGTCGAATCTGGTTACCATTCTATGGTGGACTGAGAGACTTAATCATGTTAGAATCTCATAAGTCCAAGTATTCTATTCATCCTAGATCGGACAAAATGTACCAAGACTTGAAAAAGTTATACTGGTGGCCGAATATGAAAGCTGATATTGCAACATACGTCGCGAAATGCTTAACTTGTACAAAAGTAAAAGCTGAATATCAGAAGCCATCAGGATTACTTGTCCAACCCGAAGTTCCAATATGGAAATGGGAGCGAATTACAATGGACTTCATCACAAAACTCCCAAGGACACCGTCTGGGTTCGATGCAATCTGGGTTATTGTCGACCGTTTAACTAAATCCGCTCATTTCATTCCAATCAACGAAAGGTTCGGTTTGGAGAAACTTGCCGACCTTTATTTGAAGGAGATCGTGTGTAAGCATGGTGTTCCTATTTCAATCATTTTTGATAGAGATATTCGTTTTGCTTCTGGATTTTGTAGATCACTTCAGAAATCCTTAGGAACCAATTTAGATATGAGCACAACCTACCATCCACAAACTGATGGGCAAAGCGAAAGAACTATTCAAACTTTGGAGGATATGTTGCGTGCTTGTGTGATTGACTTTGGAAGTAGCTGGGATAAGCACTTACCTTTGGCCGAATTCACGTACAATAACAGTTATCACGCGAGTATTAAAGTTGTACCTTTTGAAGCACTTTATGGAAGAAAATGTAGATCGCCAGTTAGCTGGAGTGAGGTTGGTGATGCTCAACTCACTGGACCAGAGATGATTAGAGAGACGACGGATATGATTGTGCAATTCAAGAATAGACTGTTGACTGCGCGAAGTCGAAGGAAGAGTTACGCGGATGTGAGAAGAAAACCATTGGAGTTCAGTGTGGGAGAGAAGTTTATGCTAAAAGTATCACCATGGAAAGGTGTTGTACGATTTGGAGAACGTGGGAAGTTAAGTGTTAGACTTACTTTTTGGTAAGTTGGCGCCTTTCACGTGAGTTGGACTAGATATACATCATTTACTAAACATAGGGACTTATTATGTAAAGGTTGTATAGTCCTAGTTTGTTAGGCCTATAAATACCCCCCATGACTCTCCATGGGGGTGTGGAAGTTTGTTCTTTTTTCATTTGTATTGTCTCACTTGAAATAATACACACAACATTCCTTCACCTCTCTCTAACTTTCTCTCTCTAAGAACAACAATGGCATATATGTTCTTTGATCATCCCCGACCACCCGAACCATGGTGGGTTTTTGATGTCTTTCAATTGGTATCAGAGATAACCGGGGGTGTCTTGTATCCGTGTGATTCGTGTTTGTGTTCGTGTTATGTTTATCACATTCGTACTTTGCTAGTGATTCGTGGTTGGTATTTTTTTCCATTTTCATATCTAAAAATATCAACTTTTGATTCATTTTTTATCTCTCGTATCAAGTTGTATTTGATTTCGGTGTCAAAAGTGCCTCGTTAAACAGTTGTTTCACCCAATTTTTACCCTGTTTTTTGTGTTTCTGTCCTCATACATATCTGCTCCTATTTATGGGGATAAGGACAAAAAAGGTTGGTCCAGTACCATTTTTTTCGGGGTTTCAAAAATTGGGTCAAAACCCTTTGCAGATGGAATATTACGATGCTCATTCAGAAGAACTCATTGCGATGGCTTCTTTTTCGGATGTATTCCGATGGGTTTTTTTACATTCCGATGGGTTGGGCTGTCCTCATTACGATGGATGGCCTGATTCATCGAAATGGAAGTAGTCATGTCGTCATGCTGCCCAAATTCTTCCAACATTACGATGGGTTCATGTACTATTGCGACGGGTTCGTGTTTATTGCGATGGTTCTTTGTGTTGACCCATTGCGATGAAAGACACAAACTAGTATATTGCGATGGATGAAGAAATACATTGCGATGGAGTGTGCACTTTTGAAACATTGTCGAGACTTACTACCCCATATCCAATCAATCCTAACCCATTTTTTTTAACAGTTAAGATACCAACTTCAAAAAAAAAAAATAATAAATAAAAATAAAAAAAGATTTGGACTTTGTTTCTTAACTCTATACCATCCCATCTCGTATCTTAACTATTAAATCTATTCAGATCTCAGATTTTTTCGTGTGTTACAATTATTTCCTTGACCATTAAGACCATTCACACGAAAACGTATCATCATCGATCAGTTAATTTCACAGTGCAATCAAACTTACTCGTATCATCCACTTTTCGTGCAGCCATCATCATACAACATAAAATGATCTCAGATCTGTTAAAACGTTTTTTTCTATCTTTAAAAAGATTTTTACGTTTTAACATATCACCTTTATTGATCTTAACTGTGCTGGTATATGATGAATCTTAATGGGGTGACTGTTTGAATCGATTAGATGGGTACAAGATGATTCGCGTTTGATGGGAGATGGGAGCAGTTGGTGGATTTGAGATGGTAAGTAAGAAACAATAAACTGAGATCAAATTGTTTCCATGTTTTTTGAGAAAGTTGTGTGTGAGTCTGTGTATTGTTAATGGGGGACGGAGGTTACGAGATTATAGATGGGAGTTTAGTGTGTTTAGGTAATGCTGGGAGATAATTTAGGCATATTTATTAGTCTCTACAGCTGGACCTACACACGTGAGCAGATGGGGGCGGTTATAACAAAGTAAACACGTGGCCACCTAGAAATAATGGAGGCGGATATAACAAGGTAGTGCTAACTTGGGAATTGCATTTATTTATATCCAAAGTGGACTACGTGGCTATCATTGTTAAGTGGCGAAGATTACAAAGTTCCTAATATTTTTGAGATATTAGGATTGTGTCACTTTCTCCCTAATCTCGTTTTTGGACTGGTATAGTATATCTGGGCCGCCTTCAAATTTCTTTGGGCCGTGTATTATCTACGTTTTATTGGGCTCATAGACCAAATTTAGGCAAATGATGAAGTTCAATGACGGGCCGATCACTAATTACTCGAAGGCATTTGGTGGGCCGATTATTTCTTGCAATCGATTTCGGGACGACCGTTTATATATCCGATTCTTGCAAAATTAATCATGTCGGTTTTTGAGTTACGGGGTTATTAGATTGAGCCGGGTATTTTCGAAAGAACCAAGTGATAAAATTGTTGTCGTGTTAAAGGCTTATGGGACAAGATTATATTATTTTGGCAGGCCGTTTAAACAGTGACATTCTGGCCGGGTATCCGTTTTCGATCATATCACTTCTTCACGAACAACAAACACAACAAACACAACAACACGATACATTACACTAAAACGATCCTTATCAAAAATTCACCTTAATTCCTAACGGCTATTACGGTTCATGTGATTACGAAGATGATTCGATGCTACTTATTTGAGGTTGAAGTGAGATTTTTCAAAGGCGTTCTTATTTTGTCTTTAAAGGAGTACTTACGACTTTATAAGATAACTTGCTCGAGCATATACGGTTATGAATAAGACTTGAAGTATCTAGTTTCCATTGTCAAGGGGAGGATGGACGACGACATGGATAACTATCATTTTTTGGGAGCTTCATTGCGGTTCTCAGTGTCACACGCACTTGCAGTTGTGGATTTCTTCAAGAGATGTAGTATCTTTTCATATACCGCCTGTTTTGGTATAGGGTACTTTAGAGAGGTTGTACCTTTTTAATACCGCCCTTTGGTATGGGGTACGTTTAAGACTTCTCTGCATCGCTCTTCATTCTACTATAGTGCAAGCTTAAGTTCAAGTTTGGGGAATTCTACTTCAGTTTCAAGTTTGGATTATCGAGTTATCTTCATCAGTGGTCACTATCAATAGCCAACAGAATTGATAAGAGGATTCAGTTCGAGGTGATCTTGAGAGAATTTTTGTTTAGAGAGATATTGTTGACATCTTCTCACACAGTAATAGTTACTATGTAAGCGGTTCCAGTTGGCATACCACGTACACACATGAAGGATGATTCCCTTATTAGGTATCATCCTGGAGGGAGAAATGTGTACATGCGGGGTCACTTGACTTCGGTGTTACCGTTTCTACATAGAGGGATAAGTTGACTACATTCGGGACTTAATTGACTTTGATGTGGCAACTTTTTATCATCACTGTCCTGTCAGGAGAAATGTGCATTTCCGGGACTTAATTGGCTCTGGTGCGACAAGTTGACTTCTTGTTCGGGATAGAGCGTGTACTTCTGGTAATCTATCATAGAATCAAGACTGGGATTGCTTCAATTTGTGAGAAAATGTTGATGACGTTATCAACTCCCACAGATTTCCTCTGTATGATCTGTTTGGGAGGGAGCAGTCTTTACTGCTTGTTTTATGAAAGGCCTTCTAGTTGGGAGGGAGTTAAACTCAACTAGATTCTACAAGTTGGATAAATTGAGCTGGAGTATTCAAGAAGATGAAGGTCGCTGAAGACTGTCTCAAGGAATGCTGGATTTCATGCTCACCATTTTCCTTTAGTTTTTTGCTTGTAGGAAACATTGTAACCAACTCACGTGAGTCACCATCTTGGAGGGAGATTGTTAGACTTACTTTTTGGTAAGCTGGCGCCTTTCACATGAGTTGGACTAGATATACATCATTTACTAAACATAGGGACTTATTATGTAAAGGTTGTATAGTCCTAGTTTGTTAGGCCTATAAATACCCCCCATGACTCTCCATGGGGTGTGGAAGTTTGTTCTTTTTTCATTTGTATTATCTCACTTGAAATAATACACACAACATTCCTTCACCTCTCTCTAACTTTCTCTCTCTAAGAACAACAATGGCATATATGTTCTTTGATCATCCCCGACCACCCGAACCATGGTGGGTTTTTGATGCCTTTCATTAAGTCCTCGTTATATCGGACCATTCAAGATTACATCTAGAGTAGGACCCATGGCATACCAACTTGAACTACCACAAGAACTGTATGGAATTCATAACACTTTTCACGTGTCGAATCTGAAGAAGTTTTTATCCGATGAAGAACTCGTTATACCGTGGGACGAAGTTAAGGTTGATGAAAAGTTGCACTTTATTGAAGAACCAATTGAGATAATGGATCGCGAGGTCAAGCAACTGAAACAAAGCTGAATCCCTATCGTCAAAGTTCGATGGAACTCTCGGAGAGGACTGGAGTATACTTGGGAACGAGAAGACCGAATGTGGAAGAATTACCCTCATCTTTTTTATTTTAACAAGCGATCGGGCAAGAACGCAAGTTGATCTTCGAGTGCGAAGATCCTAATTTTGTGGGGATAATGTGACAATCCGTCAATTTCAGGTCGTTATTTTAATCTCGACTATTACGTATTACGTGTTTACTTTAATGAGAATTTTAAGTTATCGACTAACCGAGAAGGTTATGACTTGAAACTTAGCGTAAGAATGTCGATTAGATGAAAACCGGCAAGGAATACGTTAGGTATCGATATTATATTCTCAATTTATCATAAGAATGATTTTTATTGTATTTATCTTTATTTCTCGTGCTTTACGTTTAAACGAATGACGAGAACTATTAGTGATCGCGATACCGACGGGTGCCCAAAATTTTATGTTCTATTATCGATTGTCTCGATATTTTATATTTTCGAAGTTTTCGGTTTAATTACGTTTTAAGTCGTGTCGAAGCTTTATTATTATATTTATGAAGCGTTTTAACTTTTGAAAAGTATTTTTACGAAACCCGCGTCCCGTAAATATTTTCAACTTTGACTAATAGTCATTTTCTACCCTTTAAATTATTTAATTACTTTTTAGTCTAAAACTATACAACTTTGGCAAAAACTACCCTCCACTACCTAATATAAAATCCATTTTTCTACCTAATTTCACATATTAAACTAGCTAACAAGAAAAATTTCTCACCTCCTCTCTCTTGCCTCTCTTTGCCGTCCAACCCCAACACCATAACCATCAAATTATTTTGATTTTCACTTAGAATCATTTAAAAACAAAACTAGACCACATCATAAAATTCAAAGGTGATCACATCCGTATAAATATTTCCCACATGCAACAAATTTTTTATTTTTGTTATGATCTTGTGTTGATGTGATGATTTGATGACCATGCATGTGTTATCTAGTGATAATCATATATAGATTATCTTGTTTTGTTGAAAGAAAGTTATTTTTAATTTTTGGGTTTTTATTTATTTGATTCATACAAGTGTTCTGATGATCATATGTTGTTATTAGGGGATTAGGATGATGAGAAAAGTAGTTAGAATTGCTTGAAAATTTGTTTTTGTATGAGTTTTTGATAGGTAATTTAGGGCAGTGACTTATAGGCTATTTTTGGGTGTTTTAAGTTTGAGTAATTGCTAAGCTAATTAGATAAGGTTGTAAAGAATTCGATTAGCTTCGATTTGATATAAAGTAGGACTTCTAACTCCAAACGAGCGAGAATTTATGATGTTTTGATTTTCGTGTACCGGGAGACGAGTATCGACACAATATATAGTTGTTGTCGATATTTGGATCGAATCTCGGGGACTATAGAATGAGTTTTAAAAATATTCAAGGGCTGTTGTAAGTCTCTAAACCTCAGGTCATGAGTCTATTTTCAAACCCGAGTGTCGGTTTTGTAAACGGATTTGTTTAGATAAGTCAAAATGGTTTTACTAGTTGAAGGCGTAAATCTGTCCGGTTTTTGTAACTCATAGATGTAGGGCTGAGCATCGGTCCGGGACCAGACCGGACCGGCCAAGACCGGACCGGACCGAGGACCGAAATGGTCCGAAACCCCGGACCGAGACCGGACCGAGATGGTCCGGTCCGGTCCGTGTTGGTCCGGTCCGGTTCGGTCCTCGGTCCGGTCCGGTCTTATTAGGCGTATTTGAAGAAATTTAGGTAAGACCGGACCGGACCGGACCGGACCGACCGAACCGAAGACCGAATTGGTCCAAAACCCCGGACCGAGGACCGGACCGAAATTATTCGGTCCGGTTCGGTTCGGTCCGGTCCGGTCGGTTTTTCCGGTCCGGTCCGGTTTTGGGTCTGCCGTGCTCAGCCCTACATAGATGTGTCGGGCAGAAAGCCTTAAAAGTAATATTTTTAAATGAAACCTAAACTGAGTCTTATTCATATTATATGTGAGTTTGTGACCAAGTTTCGTCGATAACGGAATATTTTAAGTAAGGTAAATGAGCTTGTACTTTCGGTAAGTACCGGCAGATTTTTATCGATGATATAGTGTAATAAAGTAAACATGTAAGGGAGTATAGAAGTACACTTGTATTGTTAATTTTTCAGGATTGTCTTGGTTTGTAATGTTGAGATTTGTATTATTTAAGTATGATTATTACTTGAGTCGATTATTAACGAACGCGCCTTATTAGGTAGGTTGCGGTTTTCGTATCTAACGGGCATCACTTATCATCGGCGATCGTCATATTACTACTCTTGTACTAAGGTGAGTCTATAGCCTCGCTTTTATAATATCTTGTAAAGTAATTTAAAACCCGCGTGGGGGATAACATGCTTGTTTTAAAATAGAACACAAGGGACCCGATTCTATGCTAGATGAACGTTATTTACATAAGTTTGCTAATAGCCTTAAAGACCCATTGAATCATGAATTGTTAATCGAATGAAACGCTAATACTATGGATAGATCTATCGGGGTGACGACCACTCCGGTCGCGACTAGCTATCGCGTGGTGTATTGAAACACTAGTAATGAAACATCGAATGCATTTGTATAAGAGAAATATACGCACTTGGCTAGGTGTGTTGGACTGAAATAATATATGTTAACGTTCAATGTCATGAGGCTTATGTAATAACAACAATGATTATGTCTGATCCACATGATTGTCAACCATGGAAGGTTTATTCAGAATACTTGTGTTCGTTTATTTAATTTAAACTTTATAGATTCACTCAGCAAATTTTGTTGACTTTCTAGCATGTTTTATCTCAGGTCCATGAAGAAGGCACTCAAGGAAGGCGGTTTCGTGTAGCTTGTAACTTTGAAATGGTTTGGCCCGCTTTTCTAAATTATATCCATTCAAGAAACTTCTATCGTTTATTATGTTGTGTAAACATTAAAACTATTTGGGACCGTGTGTGAGCTCTTTTATCTTTAAATAATGAATGGATGAATATTTTAATAAAACGACTCGTTTTGAGCCGTTTTCTATTATGAGCATGAATTATGTTAGTAACACCCAATAACCCTTCCGCTGTCATGACCCAAAATTGGGGGTGTTACATGATGTCAAGAGATAACTTCAGACGTGACGAGGCGACCAACATTCGTGAACAAGAACCATGTGATTCTATCATATGATGTTCTCCATCATTCAGGTCCAACCTCGTAAATTGCTTATCTTGTGAATACATTATTATATATGATCTTTGCACGTGATAAATACCTTACACTTGTGTTTAAAAGGTATTTAATTTACGTTTCAAGTACACCCTCATTAATTTAAGGGGGAGCTTGTAAAAATCATGAAGATAATTCGATTTGCATTTTTCTTCCCAAATTTTCTTAACATGCTATTAAATTAATTGATATTAAAAACATCGATTGGGTTAATATTTTTAATATGGGGGAGAAAAGGTGATTTAATATGGGAAATGATTAATCACAAATGGTTTGACTTACCGTGATAGCTCATCCCGACATATGCAAAATACTTTCGGATATCGTGGCATATGTTATGGGGGAGCAAAATGGATTTGGATATCAAAATGGATTTCATGGTGACTTACACTTACCCAAAACATCTCTATTCACGAAGGTGAAGATTGTGGTGACATAAGGATGGTAGGATAGGTTAAAGTCCAATGATTCTTCTAGAACCGGAGGAATCTTCCCAAGGACATTCCATAGCTAGAAATAGTAGTCCTTAGGAAAGATGGAGAAAGATTGTGAATGTAGCTGAATGCCGACCAAGTGCTTAAGTTAGAACTGGAACAATCACAACAAGGTGCTAGTTATGACGTATTGGTAAGCATTGAAGGGGTTGAAGAATGAAAAAGAATTGTAAAGATAAAGGGTGTAAAGAAAGTAGCCATCCTTACAACTAACGAAGAAACCGGGTCAATTCATATGCTATTGAGATCATTTTTAATGATGCTCAATATTGAAGATAGACATCATGGACCCAGTGATACAATGCACAACCCATCCCAGCTAACTCAGATATCTCTCAAAAGATATTTGTTTTAATCACACGGAGACAATGCATTATCTATTGATTTTTTCACTCCGAGTAAATTGGTATTGAAATGGTGGCACTCCTCTCCAGCCTCCGATCACTAAAATCCAAAATGCACGATCGAGTCTAGAGCCATTTGAGATCATCAAATATATCATTAGGACACACTTTCATAATTCCTTGCTTCTTCCCACACTGTGAAAAGTAAGAAAGATCTTAAGAGTCCTACGCAAAATCTTCAAGATCTTGCCTGAACATCCGAGTAATACGAAACTATTTACAATGAAGATGGAAATCCTTCTAGAGCGAATATCAAAAAGCTCATGGTAGGTGACTTGTGCGATTCATTATGAATCAAGCTGGTGATAACTGGAAAGCAACAGTGGTTTAATTCTTAACTGAATTTAAACATGTTCCAGGTCTCTACGCAATATCTTAGTGATCTTTCCAGAACACTCAGAGTGATACCTTAGTGATCACAGTGATGAGTGAAAATCCTTCTAGTGTTAACCTCAAACAGCACTTGGTAGGTAACTTGCAAAATTCTATACGAATCAAGCTCGTGACAACTGGAAAGCAACGATGGTGCGGTTCTTAATTG
>JANFOE010002275.1:5000-65000 GCA_025667525.1 Glebionis coronaria
TCAGTCCTAGGTGGGTTTAGGTACATGACGTTATTCGCACCTTTACCATGGAGTGCAAATTTTTCCAGGTTACATCATGTATATGTGTTTACTTTTCTTGCTAAATTGTAGTAAAATATGTATATATTCTTTTGTCATATATATATGGATTTAGCTATTGAGAATTGCTTCAATTGTGTTTTAGGTTATGAATTCCGATGTTGGACTAGCCCAAACCACCCCATGCTACAAAATAATGAAAGCATTGAGGTACAAGTACAATGGTCCCCGGTGCTCTTTTTACTGGTATTTGCTTTTGTAACCTTAAAGTAAGTGCTCCATGACCTGCTTAATGTTCATTCTTTTTTGCTTGCACACTGTTGATGGAATAAATATTTAATATATATTTATGTAGGCTGAATACGGGTGAATCTACAAATTATGTCTTCTTTTTGTCTGCTCGTGTGTAGTTTTCAGCATTAGATGATAGTCTTGAAGATGAGATTGTTATGAAGATTCATTATAGTATATTGTATATATTGTGAGGTTTTATTTATTACTAAAAACATTCAAAACAAAACCATATAATATATAATATATATTGTGAGGTTATTGGGTTATTTAACTACTAAAATGACAGTATAGCATGATATATTTCATTTTCGTTAGTTTACTTTTTGGAAAATAGGTATGGTAGCTATTCTTCACATATGTTATAGCTATTATTTAAGAATCAGTATATACCTTTTTTCTTTAACTGATTTGTAAGATTAGTGTCCTTAGGTAAAAAAGATAGGAGTATATTACAGTCGTTGATCTTATATGCTTTTAACTAGATTATCTAATACTATTTCTTAATATAAAAGACCCACTTGAAAACCATAATGCCAAAGTCCTCCGTAATACAAGGTTAAGGTCGTTTTATCACATTGTAGATGTAATAAAATAGTATATGCTGGAATAAAACATTATCACTAATTCCTTCACAATAATCAGTTTAATGTGCTTATGCAAGTGTTTAAGAATAGTCTATGATGGAACCAAAGAATAAGTTTGTTATAAGCAGACCAACAGGAAGAAAACGTTGCTTTGTACGTTCGGTTCAAGATCTACTTGAGGTTGTACCAAACTGATTTGGCATACTGGAACAACTTCGTATCAACAAGCAAACCTTGGTACCATTATGAAGTCGCATCATTTTTCTCTCTTAACTTTCCATGCCTATCATGTGAACATAAATAAACCAAGCATCCAAAACAACATCATAATCCACTATCGACATTGTTATTTTGTGTGCTCTTATTCTTATGGATGTGAAATTAGTATTTTTATGTACAGGTAATGAATTTTAATGACAAGCCAGTCTTAATGTTACATGACTGAAAGACGGGATTAAATTATTTACATAAGGAAAGTTGTAATTAAGTTCTCTACAAGGCATGCAAACATGATGCCTCAATTGCATAAGTCACTAGCATATCATGGTACATTAAATTAAAGGACATCCGGGTTGTATACGCTCGATAACACTTTGTTTTAAAAATGACTCACCTGGTTATAGTTGTATATGGACTTATATAGGTTGCAACTTGCAAGAATCTGCATATAAAGTCTGAAAAAGCTGTTTTCATAGTAGTTATGATGGAGTCAAATAATCAGTTTTATACTAGCTCCAGCCTTCACCCTAGTTTATTTATTATGAACTTCCTGCTTACACAATATGATCAGTTCTGCTAATCAGTTGGTTAGGGGATTTTTTTTGGTGTTTCATCTTGGTAACCACATGTATAACCTCTAGAACATGGAAAATACTTACGTGGGTAGTGGGTGTGTAAACATGAAGAAAGGACAACATGATTTTTGAAGATCCTGGTTGTAATATTTTGTTATTATTACCCTTTTGATACTAAACGGGTTAGCTGCTTTGTAAATGGGTATAAAGCAAACTGTGAGTTTGGGCGTGAGTATAAAAATCAGATTTTTTTGCCACGGGTTCTGGTCAAGAAACTGTGAGTTTGAGCGATTTTCTTGACCAGAACCCGTGGCAAAAAATCTGTTTTTATAATCACATGCTCAGTTGAAAGAACGATTGGATGAATGTATTACTTTGCATTCTTGATGCAGGAGCTTGCTTATCCGGCACTTGGAAACTACACATGTTTGCTTTCTTATTATTATTTCCACTTTCTCTTTATCTCTGAATACAACATACCATTAGATTGAGTAAATATTTGCCTCTAAAGTTTACTTTCACCCTTTTTTCATTAGAGTTTTTAATCTTCGATGATTTTGATGATGACGTTGCTGATAATTATGCGCTTGATGTGGAAGAAACACAGTTATTGACAAGAATTGATGGTCAAAACAAAAAAAGGAGCTCTCCAATCAGGAAACACCGAACAAAAAGGGAAAGGGAAGTGTAGTCAACATCGAAGTTGCTGGTAATTACGGTAGCTTGATATATCTGAATTGGTATTTGTTTTAGTCGTCAAGTATCTATAGCTGCAATTTATGGTTACACCATACATTAACTTGATATCTCTTCATTAACATTCTTTCTATACTCATCTAGACCAGTGTCAGATCTAAGATTTTTTAAATTGGTATGCATCATATGGTAGTATTATTCATTAATAAATTAGCCCAATAACCTGGAAAGTGCCTATGTACTGATAAGTGTCTTGCAGGATGTGAAGTGGGATGTATACATTGAAAATGAATTACAAGATAGTGTTTAAAAGTGCTTTTGGATCTGTAATATTCATGTAAGTAGAACTTCGGGTATTTGCAGATATTGTCAAATCAACGACAAGGATGGGCAGGCTTATTTGAACCTGCTGTTTTGGATTACATAGTTACTTCAGTTTATTGCACATGGTATATCAGATATGCATAGAGGAAGTTTATGTATTTGGATATAATAGTGTTTAGTTTACTAATCCTAGCGTGATTTACGAAACTGTTTGATCTACATGATTATCTGTCCCAAGTTTGGCTAATATTGTTTTCTGTTGCATTAATCAAGTTTACATGTTCTGTTAAGTTTAGCGTGCTAGATATGGAAGAAGTAACCCGTTGCTTTCCCACCAGGCCAGGTTATGACACCAATTTTCTCATCTAAATGACCTTTATTTTCTCATCTAAAATAAGTTAAAACTAGAAGAACCAATGTTTTGAAACCCGGGTTTTAAATCGACCCGGTCGAGTCACCGGGTCGATCCGGGTCAACTCAGGTTAACCCGGCTTTCTAAAAAAAATAGTTTTTTTGTATTTTTAATAATTAACAAAATTTATATATAAATACCGTAAAAACTTCCGTATATTAGAAATATAAGTTGTCTACCAACGAATATAATATGAAAAATAAAATTCCGTCGCAAATACGTAAAATTTACATATTTTTTTAAAAAAGAGCTCGAAAAAAGCGAAACCCGGCCGGGTCTCGAGAACCGGGTTGGCCCGGGTCACCTCAAACCCGTCGGGTCGAGCCGGGTTTCGAAAATATAAAACCCAGGTCCATATTACCCCGTTTTTTCAGCCGGAACCGTGTCAACCGGTTGCCCCGACCGGGTCGACCCGGGTCTGAAAACATTGAGAAGAACTTAACATAAATTCTAAATTAGATTGTCTCTCATGTACATTATTGAACTACAAATTTGTATTGTAATATTATAGCTATATGTGATGCACTGTGGATACACGAGCTTAAGGAATCCATTTGTATAAGCTTGGCATTAAACCCACGGGTCAGCTCCATGTGTTTAGGACATAAGTTTCACGTTTTGGTTTAAATAGTTTTTCCTTTTTTTTACCATTTTGCAATCTTTTTATTGTATTTATTTTATATTATATTTATATGTATCTGCATATAGAACTATATTTTCGTCTTATCAGTAGCTACTCGAAGGCTCAAACATCTGACTTGAATGTTTTTTTGTCTCCAGTATTTTGCAGCCCAATATATATCTTCTGCTGGTCGAGTTGTCGAAGATGATATGAATTGTTTTACAGCTGAAAGTGGTGGTACTGTGCATCAATTGGTCAACAATGTTATAGGTGAGGTCCTTTTCTTCTACTCAATACATCTGTGTAAATATTAGCTAATTTGCTGCAGCTCCGATTTTTGGTGTTATTGTCTCAAAAGACATGCATTAGCTGTACTGTTGTTTTCTGCTCTACTTATCTTAATTAGCTCACATTTTTTACTGTCATAGGTTCTTTTAACGGATATTCTTCAGGTCTGACAGCCACTATTATAAGTAGCAGCATTATACACTTTAGTTCATTCGGGTGGCTATCAGTCTGCCTTGATTTCAAAAATCTTAATCAACTATGGTTGATTTTTTAACTCATACTCACAGAGAAAAGTTAATCTTTACTCCTCAAGATTTGGTACACAACTTTCTCATCAGAAGGTTTCCCTTTTGGAAATCTACCAACCAGACAAACATCTTCATTGATGATGGTGGCTATGTTTTTATTGATCCACAGAATTAGAAAGGTTCATCGATAATTGACAGCCGAATGGTTGTAGACGAGGAAAAATTTGTAGGGGTGGGCAATGGGTCAAAAACGTGAGAGAGTACATCCTTGGAAACTTTAGAAGGCTGCTGTTCTGAAATCAGATATTGTCTTGAGCGCCCAACAGTTTTGAGTCACTAAATCATAGACATGCAAGTTAGCAAGTATAATCCATTTGGAAGAGCAACATATGAACTTGGACCTCACACACGGTATCTAGCTGACAAGAGGCTTTATTATGAGGGCATGTTTCATCAATTCACATATTTGAAAAAACTTTTGGACGACACACCAGATCTGCATTGAGGCTGTTTGCAATTGGTATGTTGAAAACATAGAAAAGGATGTCTCAGGAGCCAATATCCTTTTTGCACCACTCCACCATGGCTTTAAGAGTACGAGACCCATTGGTGACAATAATTACAAGCTTTTGTTTTCCGTATATTATGGTGGTTAAGGACTTGACCAACTTGACATAATGATGATATGATTCGCTTTTAATTAGTTTGTTTCTCATATCAATGAACATTAGCTTTTTTTTTTAATTCTTTCGTATCTTTATCATTCATTTTATGTTAACATGCATGTCATCGATCATATAATTATTTTATTTGATAGATCAAAGGTGTATCTTATGTAATTACATTTTCTGTCTTAAAATTATTGTCAACTTTACTATTTTTATGTGTCAAATTAAAGTCCGCTTTCAAAAATAAATAAAAAGTTATAGATTAAGTTTATTATATCACTCTAACTTGAAATTTTATTTAAAAAAAAAATAAGTGATAAATTAATTGGTTAAAAGTAAAATTGTTATTGTTTAAAAAGTAAGAGAAAAAAGTGTGTTTTTTGTCGATTGACTTTATTTATGGGGCGAATAGAGTATATTTTTGTAAAATTACAAATCACTTCAATTTAGTTGTTTTACTTGCTTAGAGAGTTTTGATTGTCCAATAAAACTAACATATATGTTCATACATGGGAGTATATTAGACATAATTTCAGTATTGTACTTAACTCACTCTTTCTTCGTGTAAATTTAACTTTACGATGTTTTTGGATTTCTTCATATGAAATCATTCTTGATAAAAACACAAATATACTAAAAAAAACAATAAATAACTCAAGCTATACTTAAAAAAATAATACGAAAAAATATTAAAAAAAACTAAAAATGTAAACAACAATCAAAAGTCATACCCGTCCATCGGACGGGTTTTGCAACTAGTATATATATATATATATATATATATATATATATATACATATGTATATATATATATATATATATATATATATATATATATATATATATATATATATATATATATATATATATATACACATCAAATCAAATCAAAAACCCTTATTGTAGAAATGTAAATCTTGCTTATGTTTTAGAGAGAGAAAGAGATAGAGAGATGGTGGATTACACACAATTCTAGAGAGAGAAAACCAGTGTTCACTATGTGAAAAATGAATAACCACACCACCCTCTCCATCTAAGGAGAGGGTTTATTTACCCAAGCCTTGTAATGGGCTTGGGCTTACATGTTTGGGCCGGCCTACACATGTTGTAGGCTAGGCTTGGACTTGTAGTTAAATAACGATGTCTAGACTACGAGCTACTACTTAGTATATTGTCGGAGTGACCGAATCTTCCTAAATACGTAAAAACGTATTTCTAACAATCTCCCCCTAAGGGAGGTCACTCCAAACAAGGGTGTTACCCTAGTTACAATAATAAAATAAACCTAGCATACTATGCTTGTCTTGAGCTCGTAGTCTTCGTCTTTCTTTTTCTTTTTCTTTTCTGGTGAACATGCTGATGTGATCTTTGATATCAATTTTGAGCATTAATCTCTTGCCTTTACCTCGTGCATCCATCACTTGTGATCTTCGCCTCTTCGTGACACCATGTCCCACATACTTATACCTTTTGTAATTCTTGAAAGTTTCAGAGTTCAATACAGCGGAAGACTTAACTTTTAGGCATTCTTGAATTAGATGAGGTATTAAGTGCATAAAGTATAAGTATGCGGGGACGACTTCTTCTTGGATTCCGCAACGCCACCGTCTTCAAATGCCGCAACATAAGTAGACACGAACGAAATGGCTTTGAACATTTCATTCTAAATCGGTAGCATTTTACCTCCGGTCGGTGAAGACCGTTGGATGATATTAGATATCGTACCCGTGACGGATAGTTTCAATTAAGTAACTTCCTGACAGGATTTCGCGGGTAAACCCGTTCTCTTTATTCGACCGTCCAAAGCTGACTGCGAACATAAAGAGTGAATCATTTGGATAATAATATCCGCATGATTTGAAGCCGTCAATTCATGTTCCTGGAACAAGTGAAATTCAATTAAGAACCGCACCATCGTTGCTTTCCAGTTGTCACGAGCTTGATTCGTATAGAATCTTGCAAGTTACCTACCAAATGCTGTTTGAGGTTAACACTAGAAGGATTTCCACTCATCACTGTGAACACTAATGTATCACTCTGAGTGTTCTGGCAAGATCACTAAGATATTGCGTAGAGGCCTGGAACGTGTTTAAATTTAGTTAAGAATTAAACAGCTGTTGCTTTCCAGTTATCACAAGTTTGATTCATAAAGAATCGCACAAGTCACCTACCATGAGCTTTTTGATATTTGCTCAAGAAGGATTTCCATCTTCATTGTAAATACTCTCGTATTACTCGGATGTTCAGGCAAGATCATGTAGATTTTGCGTAAGACTCTTAAAATCTTTCTTACTTTTCACAGTGTGTGAAGAAGCAAGGAAATATGGAAGTGTGTCCTAATGAGATATTTGATGATCTCAAATGGCTCTAGACTCGATCGTGCGTTTTGGATTTTAGTGATCGGAGGCTGGAGAGGAGTGCCACCATTTCAATACCAATTTATTCGGAGTGAATAAATCGATAGATACCGTGTTGTCTCCGTGTGATTAAAACAAATATCTTTTAAGAGATATCTGAGTTAGCTAGGATGGGTTGTGCCTTGCATCACTGGGTCCATGATGTCTGTCTTAAATATCAAGAATCATTAAAAAATGATATTAATAGCATATGTATTGACCCGGTTTCTGCCTAATTTGTAAGGAGGGCTTCTTTCTTTACACCCTTTATCATTACAATTATTTTTCATTCTTCAACCCCTTCAATGCTTACCAATACGTCATAACTAGCACCTTGTTGTGATTGTTCCAGTGCTAACTTAAGTACTTGGTCGGCATTCAGCTACGTTCACAATCTTTCTCCATCTTTCCTAAGGACTACTATTTCTAGCTATGGAATGTCCTTGGGAAGATTCCTCCGGTTCTGGAAGAATCATAGGACTTAACCTATCTACCATCCTTATGTCACCACAATCTTCATCGTCGTGAAATAAATGGGTTTTGGGTAAGTATATGTCACCATGAAAATCTATTTTGATATAGCAAATCCATTTTTCTCCCCCTTAACATATGCCACGGTATTCGAAAACATTTCGCACATGTCGGGATGAGCCAGCACATTAAGTCAAACCATTTGTGATAATATCTCATATTAAATCACATTTTCTCCCCCATATTAAAAATATTATCCCAATCGATGTTTTTAATATCAGTTGATTTAATGAAGTTTTAACAAAGGTTTTGGGAAGAAAAATGCAAATCCGTGTTATCTTCATGATATCAAATGTATGAGATATGATACTGATTTGTAACATGATCATATATTCACCATATTAGAAAAGAATTGACAAGGTTGGACCTGATAGATGAGAACATCATATGATAAGATCAAATGGTTCTTGTCAGCATATGTTGGTCGCCTCGTCACGTCTGAAGTCATCTCTTGACACCACGTGTACGATTAGTATTCTTGTCTTGACACCAATTAGTGAGCTTGGCACGTTCGACATCGAAGATTCTGAATGCTTGACAATTGCTCCCCCTCAATTGTTGACCCGTGTTCTACTGAAAGAGCTGTAGTCGTCGGTTGAGTAGTCGCATCTTCGAGGATGTAGATACCAATTGTAGGTTGCTATGGTTGTGGAGATGATAGCTTCATAAAAACAAGACTTCTCTTGTTTTAACAAATAAATGCACTGAGTCGTACATATATTTGTGTTAGACCAAGTTATAAAGTAAACTTGATCCCTTACAAGGTTTTAAAATAAACCTTGCCCGAGAAAATTAATTCCCGTTGTGAGCCAAAGCTTTCATAAGAAATACTTGACTTTAATATGAAAACCGGGTTGCAGTCTGAAATAACTACAAGCCATAAGGGCATGTTTTATGAAATATTTACAACTTTGAACTGTATTTATGGCGCCGTGTCGATATTAATCAAAATTTCTAAGGCCGTAAATATTATCGTACCAAAAGACATGCCTTTGAAAAATAAAGTGAAAATATTTTTGGATTTTTATGAATTTTTCAATTTTTATGGTTTTTATATGGTTTTATATTTTTGTATTTTGCTTTTGTGGATAAAAATATAAACAATATATACAGATGATCACCAAGAATACGGAGAATAGTTTACCATCACTATTTTTTCGCTTCATCTGCCAATTCCTTAAGAGTCTCAGGCGAGAAGGTTCTCATTCCTAGCTTGTCGGCCAAGAATTCAATTCGAGCGCGATCTAAAGCCTTCGTGAAAATATCCGCCAATTGATACTCAGATCGGACAAAGTAAAGCTCGATTACTCCATTTTCCACTTGCTCCTTGATGAAATGGTAGCGAATGTCAATATGCTTCGACCGGGAGAATTGAACATTGTTGCAGCATAAGGCAATTGCACTCTTGTTGTCGCAGTACATCGGAATTTTATTGAAACCTAGACCATAGTCGGTTAATTGTGATGTCATCCAAAGAATTTGAGCACATCAACCGGACATAGCTATGTATTCTGCTTCCGTACTTGAAATTGCAGCGCTTTTCTGCCTTTTCGATGCCCAACTGATTAGTCGATCTCCTAGTAGTTGCAAAGTTCCACTCGTTCTACGCCTTGTATCTTGACAACCCGCGTGATCCGCATCTGCATATGCCATTAGTGCAATAGAAGAGTCCTTCGAATACCAAAGTCCCCGATTAATTGTTCCTTTAAGATATCGAAAGATCCGTTTTACAGTAGCTAAGTGTAACTCAGTAGGCCTAGTTTGATACCGAGCACACATACATATAGCAAATTGAAGATCAGGTCGACTAGCTGTGATATACAGAAGAGTACCAATCATTCCACGACAAAGTGTCGGATCAACGGCAACTCCATGTGGATCTGCATCAAGCTTAGTTCGTTCCACCATTGGAGTATCCACGGGGTCGCAAGATTCCATCTTATACTTCTTAAGCGATTCAAGGGCATACTTGGATTGATTGATAAAGATGCCTCTAGGACTCTGAGATATCTGAAGTCCTAAGAAGAATGATACCTTGCCCATCATTGACATCTTAAACTTGGAAGAAATGAGTTTCCCAAATTCGTCGGATAAAGTTTGGGTCGAGGCTGCAAATATAATATCATCAACATATATTTGTATCAAAATCATATCTTTACCTCGTTTTTGAATGAACAGCGTGGGATCCACCTTGCCTTTAGCGAAGCCTTGCGTAATGAGGAATTGTGATAATAGATCATACCATGCGCGTGGAGCTTGCTTCAACCCATAGAGAGCCTTCTTAAGCTTGTACACATGATTAGGATATTTAGGATTCACAAAACCATCCGGCTGTTGAACATAGACCTCTTCCTTGATTTCACCATTGAGAAATGCCGTCTTCACATCCATCTGATAGACGATCATATTCATATGGGCTGCATAAGCGAGGAATAGTCGAATAGCTTCCAAACGGGCAACAGGTGCAAAGGATTCCATAAAGTCGATGCCTAATAATTGCTTGTATCCACGAGCTACTAGTCGAGCTTTGTTATTCAAAATTCCGCCTAACTCGTCGAGTTTCACCTTGTAAACCCATTTCAAAGTGAGTAACTGCACTTGATCCGGGCATGGGACAAGTTCCCATACTTCAAGACGTATAAATTCATTAAGTTCTTCTTGCATAGCTTCTATCCAACATGATTGAGTAAAGGCTTGTTGCCATGTCTTAGGTTCAACTTCAGTGAGAAAAGCATCAAAGTGACAAAACATTGCACTTTCTTGTAGCTGACTTCGTGTGGATACTGGACGATTAGGGTCACCAATAATAGAATCTATAGGATGATCCTTTGTCCATTTGCTGTCATGTTCATGAATCCGTGGATTTGAGTAAACTGTAAAAGGAGCTTCCTCTGAGGTGGACGACCCGGCTTGATTAGGGTCGGGAATTGGTACACCAAAGAATGGAAGCTCACGCATTTGAGCGAATTCCAAATCGTGATCATCATAATCCTCTTCATCATCAATAGGCATGACATGGGTAGTTGAAACAGGTGTTGGTTGAGAATTACTTGTTGATGGTATATCTAGACCAATTGTAGGTGCAGACGTATCTGATTGTGCTTTGGTTGCTGGAGCGACAACTTCGGTTACCGGAGCTATTACCTCAGGTTATGGAGCAACAATACTTGGAGGAGTAAAGAATTCATCAAAGAATGGTTGAAACAACGTATCCCATTCCTTCCTAGTAGGTGGTGTAAATGATGATGAAGTAGGGTTGTTTGGGACAAGACCAGAACTAATATTACTGGGTCCCATTTCATGAAGTGCGGGTTCAGAGCTGCTTTGCTCAGAAGCCATTGCTGTCAGCTCATCAAAATCAACATTCATAGTTTTGAGGATCTTGCGAGAGTTACGGTTGTAGATTCGGTATGCCTTCTTTGCGGGTGCGTAATCAATGAAAATACCAATATCAGCCTTTGGTTGAAGTTTTCCCAAATTGTCACCATCATTATTTGGATAGCAAAGAGAACCAAATGCATGAAGATATGATAAATCTGGTACTTTTCCATGGAGAAGCTCATAAGGTGTTTTACCATGGCGTTTACGAATTAGTGACCGGTATTGGGTGTACACTGCTGTAGATACTGCTTCTACCCATAAAAACAATGGAGCCTTTGCGTAAATTAACATCGTTCGAGCAGCTTCCATAAGTGTGCGATTTCGCCTTTCAATGACACCGTTTTGTTGTGGAGTGCGAGCAACGGATGTTTCATGAGAAATGCCAACTTCTTCATAATAATCACGCAATATTTGATTCACAAATTCGGTTCCATTATCTGTACGAATGCGTCGGACAGTAGTGTTGAGACGCACTTGAATCATCTTGAGAAATCCGATGATGAATTTAGGTGCCTCATTTTTTGCTTTAAGAAATTTCACCCATGTAAACCGAGAGTAATCATCAACAATGACAAGGATGTTCTTTTTGCCACTAAGACTTTCAACACGCATTGGCCCACAAAGATCCATATGCAACAGATAAAGTTTCTCTTGGTTGGTGTCTTCAGTCTTGGGTTTGTATGATTTCTTAGTGCTTTTCCCCATTGTACATGCGGAACACAAATGATCCTTGTGAAATGATAGTTTAGGAAGACCACGAACAAGTTCGTTTTTCGCCAAGTGATTAATAGCGTCAAAGTTAAGATGAGATAACCGTCGATGCCATAACCATGACTTAGTCTTCGATGTTTTGGAGAGAAGACATATGGGAGAAGCGGCCATCATGTCTTGTAGAGAAAAGTATACAAATTATTCCCTCGAGTACCTTTCAATAAATCAACCCTTTCCAAATTACGAATGAAGTAGGTATGCTCTCGAAAAGCAACTTCTAGGTTTGCATCACAAAATTGTCCCACAGAAAATAAGTTGTGACCGAGACCTTCCACGTAATACACTCTTGAAATTATAACATTCCCAATATGATATTCACCATAACCCATTATCTTTGCAATATGATCATTTCCAAATCTAACCGTACCAAGAAACTTGCTGACGAAATTTTTGAGCTGAGAGCGATCTCCGGTCATATACTTGGAGCAACCAGAGTCCAAATACCAGAGAACAATTTGGACCACCTGTTTTCAACAACAACAGTAGACAATGCATTGGAAACTATTGGTTCCAGAGTGTTAGCAGATACAGATAAAATATTATTAGAATTGCTAACATTTTTGTGACACTTAGATTTCCTGCGTTTTCTAATGTGAGTTTTAGCACTAACAGGTTTTACTGTTCCAACTTTCTTAGGTTTTGGATTATTCGCGGGCACTACAGTGGGAGTAGACCTATTTAAAGGGCACTTGGTTCCTACAGTAGTGTCGGTGTTCCTAGTTAAAGGACACGCTTGTGTTTTGGTAGCCTTGGTACTCCTAGTTAAAGGGCACGCTTTCTTCGCTTCAGTGGGAGTGATCCTAGTTAAAGGGCACATATTTCCTACTATAGTGAAAGTTCTACTAGTGGGACGCCACATCCAAAAAACTTGGGTTAACACTTTCCCAGTCGGTTTCTATTCTAATCCATTTTTCCGGGCATACATCTCATTCACATGGTCAATAAGGCAAGAATCATGACGACTAGAAAACATACATTCATTGCAATTCCAACATTTCAAATTAGAATTCACACTAGGCTTAGAACGCTGCACAACCGCAGAGCCTTTAGGTTTAGCTACATGATTCTTTTTATTCAAAACAGAAATAACATTCCTAGGATGGGCTTCTACTTTCTTCTTCACTTGACTACTAGATGGGGGCAAGATCCTATCATTCTTCTTGTTTCTTTTAAGCTTAGATTTTTGAGCCTTAGTAGTGGTGATTACTCCTGTAGAAGGCAACATGAGAATATTAGAAGCTGATTTTGATTCCGCCTTATCTTTAGTGACCAAAGTTTGAGATGGTTTAGTCCTAGGGCCCTTATTAAATGGTGTGACGGCTATAAGGTTCCTTTTGATTGCACTAGAGGACGATGCTGAGACAGTGGCTGCGTTATCCACAACATTCTTACCTTTTAGAGTACGAAGTGTTTCCTTTAACTCAGCCAAGACTAGATTTTTATCACAAATTTGTTCCCTCAAATCAGATATTTCCACCGACTTTCGATTCAATTGTTCAATCAACGATTGATTCTGTGCAGTGGTATTAGCAAATGCGGGCTTTACTGAATCGAAGAGTCGTGTATTTTTTTGTTTTAAGTTATCAACTTTGGACAAAATCTTGGAAACTCGATTATCTAGATCAAGTTTAAAATTCTCAGCGGCCTTAAGTACGTTCACACAGTTAAGCTGCTTAGATTTCTCTATGTCTATCGGCAAAGATTGAGCAACCTTGTCACTTGGTTGACGCTGTTTTGATCGTAAATCCAATCGAAAATTCTTTTCAAAGTTTGCATCATCGATATTAACACCTTCGAATGACGTTTCAAAGATTTCTTGAATAAATTGTTGGTTGCATTCAAGCGAAATACAATGTGTTTGAATCTCATCAAAACGTTTTGAAAGCGAAGAATATGAATCTTGAAGCTTTAAAAATTCAGCTTCAGATTCGTGACAAGTACTATCTACCACAGTATCCACAGATTCAACATTATGCACAATAGAATCATCATCAACACTTTTATTCACACAGACGGAAACTATATCATGAGACATCACTTGCTTCAGAAGCTGATCATTTTGGCGTGAAACCCGTTCTATTTCAAGTAAACTGTTTTCATAAGCATCATCCATTTCATTGAAAACACGTCTAACTTCTTCTATTTCCAAAAGCAAATCTTGATCAAGAGTACTAAGACAAGCTTTAACATTCTTTACAAACGGAACAATTTCGTCTCGAAACGCAGCTCTACTGTGCTCAAAGTTCCATTCACCTTCCGTTATGGCCGAGGCCGTCGTACGTTCCAAAATGACCTTGTCAAAATCGGCTAAGTGTTGCTGAACCGCATTTAAGTTAACGGACGCCTTACTTACCGGTGGAATTAACTTTGTTAAATCTGTTTTGACAAGTGTAGGAGACGTACTAGGAGGGTTCATTTGACAAACTTTGGGGCACAAGAACTGTTAATTCAGCTAATTCCTTTTGTAAGCGAATGCGGGTCTTTTTAGACAATTGATCTTTGTTATATTGATCATAATCAATTGTATGGAATTTTGAAAACATTTTAGAATGAGTTTCATCCGCAAGTGACTGTGTCTCCTCAGAACTACGAACAAAAGGTGCTCCTTTCGATTTGCCAATTATGGTCATATCATAAAGACACGGAATATATTCCTGAGCTTGTTTTGCATAACCGGGATTAGGTGGTAAATCTTGAAGACGCTTAAGTTCGAGTTCTTTAAATGATTTAGTTAAAAGATGAACCTTTTCTGTGGAAGCGTATTGTTTTAAAAGCTGTTGTTCTTTGAATTTAAGAAGTTTGGTAGCATTAATTTCCGATTCAAATTTTTTAGACTCGAGAGTTTCGAAATCCATTTTAAGTTTCTGAAAATCATTGACAACTGACTCTTTTTCTTTTAATTCATTGGAAAGATTAGCTTTTAATGATTCTATTTCTTTCAAGTGTTCAATCTTTTCAAAACGAAATTGGTAAAATTCAGAACATGTTATTTTCTCTGCTTGAGGGACCATTTCAAAAGCTTTGACCTTTTCTTTATGCAACGCAAGCTCAGCAGTTAGGGTGGAATTCGTATCTACGGATTGTCTGAGGGCCATATGCATTTGATCAATAATATGTTTAGGTACCATGACCAAATCATGTTGAGCATAAGATTCCATACCCGTCGTAGCATTTGGTTGAGGTTCACTCAAATGTGTAGGATTGGGTACCACATCATTTGAGTTACTAGTTCCAGAATGCTGTTCGAGGTTGTCATTTTCATGCGCAACTTGATGTTGGTTATCCTCAATATTATTAGATGTGGTTGGTACCTCATTGACGACATCAGAACCGTAGTGAGAGAGATTAGCAACAAGAGCAGCTTGGGCAGAGTGAATGTCATCACAATCTGAATCATATGCGTCAAGATCATCTGCTTGATAAGCTGCATTAGAAGTAGAAAAGACTGCAATGCCTTCAGTATCTGCTGCCCCTGGGTCTGCAAGAAATTGTAACTCCTCTGAATCCAAAATCTTCCCCTTAGACTGAGCATCAACCAAATACATCTTCTCACGAAACCATGCATCATCCCTTCTCCTTTTCGGTTGAGTGCATTCCCTAGCCATATGACCTTGTCCTCGGCAATTGTAGCAAGTCACAACCTTTTTAGGACCAATAGGACTTCCATTTCCACTAGCTTGAGAATTCACAGCTTGATTGTTCCCAGTCCTTGTAGGAGGTCCATATGAATTTTGCCTTCCCTGAATAGGTTGTACTGTTACTTGACCATCTTGAACAGTAGCTTGTTGTCGAGGATTTGAAGAGGTGCGGAGCTGATTGTTTGTTGGTGGAAATCCTCTAGTTGCAACAAGTTTTGACAAGTAGGCGGTGAGATGGTTTAGTACATCAGCTGGCGTATCATTTGGAGTAAAGACAGGTGCTTGGATTGGTGGAAGTTCATTAGAGTAGAAAGCTTGTGCTGGTTGTGCTTCTATTGGAAAATATCCTTGTTGAGGAGTATATCCCATTGGAGAAGTGTTGGCTTGTGATGGTGATGTCTGATATGGTGGTTGCTGTGGAAAAGATTGTTGATGAACACTTTGTTGATATGCTTGTTGTGGCATCATTAGTGGTTGATAAGATGGTTGATGTGGTTGCTGATAGTTGTGTGGTGATGTCTGCTGCAAGTATGATGGTTGCTGATAAGTATAAGCCATGTTTTGTTGAGAAACATACATTGCAAGTGGATCATGAACTTGAGGTGTAGAAAACTGAGCCTCGATCACATGGCATTCGTGTTGTTGAAGAAAAGCTTGAAGTTGATCCACATTGGTGTTATGCAAGTCCTTAGCCAATTTAACATCCGTCACGTATTTTTTCCATTCTGGAGGAAGAGTGTTCAAATACTTGGTGTTCAATTGAAAGGTAGGAATTGCCATGCCATAGATATTAAGCTCATTCAACAATAGGGTAAATCTCAAATAGTAATCATTGAGAGTCTCCCCTGGCACATAGGCAAACTTATCAAAAGTATCATAAAGCTTACACTCTCGTTCTTGTTTAGTTAACGAGGTGCCTTGCATGAGAACACGAATTCTTTCCCATAACTCTTTGGCAACTTTATATTTGCTGACGAGTTTGTAGATATCTGGAGGAAGGGCTTGGAGAATGATGTTTGTAGCATACTTATCACATTTGTCTTGAATTTTCATATCTCCAGTCAACTCACCCGTTGTACGAGGACGAGTAGTCGTACCTTCCGTCACTGTACCATAATCTAATGGTCCATTGAGCACCGATGCCCAAATGAGATGTCCATTCTCTTTGTTCAACATGTAAAGTTCCATTCGGGAAGTCCAATCCTCGTACATAGACTTCTCCAACATTGGTGGACGATTATCCGTACCCGAGAGGATGGACTTATCCGTAAGAGATGTGTACTCCATTTCAATAAGTTAAGATTTACAAAGTTGATCGAACAATGAAATAAGGTTAAGTGTTTTTGTGTTGAAGTCGAGAAACAATGTTAAAATCCCCTAAAATATGTTCTCGATAAACCAAAAATTCCAAGTCAAAATTACACACGATTCGAAATTTTTTAAGGAATAATTTTTGGATTGTCGGAATGTTGCTGGTATCGGAATGTCTAGATCGGAATGTCCAGATCGGAATGTCACTATCGGAAAGTCCAGATCGGAATGTCACACTATCTGAATGTCCAAATCGGAATGTCACTATCGGAATGTCCAGATCGCAATGCAAGCTGTCAGAATGTTCAGATCGCAAATCTCTGTCGGAATGCTCAAATCGCAAAGTTCTGTCGAAATGCTCAGATCGCAAAGTGCTGTCGGAATATTCAGATCGGAATATGGCTGACACAATTTAGGCAGAGTAACGACTTAAAACTTCCTTATAACCGTCGGAATCCTAGATCGCAAAGAACGATCGGAATATCCAGATCGGAATAAGTATCGAAATCCAAGTATCGCAAAGTAGAACCAGTCACTTTCCGATGGTGATGGTTATTGCGATGGAAACCCTTTTCACTTGTACTTTCCGATGGTGATGTTGCTTGAAATTCAGAATGAAGAAAACAAGAACTTTTTGAACTTTTGATCCAAGAAAGATTGTGTTTTAACCAAAATCAAGACACCAAAAACACTACAACACTACTGAATACGTTATGCTTCTTGAAATCACAATCAAACACAAAAAAAAATTGATGATTCGGCAATATGAACTCAAAAGCCACGAAATGCTTATAAGAACATACGCAACACTAAAACAAACCTATATTTCATCCCATGCTCTTGATACCATTTGTAGAAATGTAAATCTTGCTTATGTTTTAGAGAGAGAAAGAGATAGAGAGATGGTGGATTACACACGATTCTAGAGAGAGAAAACCAGTGTTCACTATGTGAAAAATGAATAACCACACCACCCTCTCCATCTAAGGAGAGGGTTTATATACCCAAGCCTTGTAATGGGCTTGGGCTTACATGTTTGGGCCGGCCTACACATGTTGTAGGCTAGGCTTGGACTTGTTAGTTAAATAACGATGTCTAGACTACGAGCTACTACTTAGTATATTGTCGGAGTGACCGAATGTTCCTAAATACGTAAAAACGTATTTCCAACACTTATATATGAAGGATGGTGAAACAATGCCTTAAATATAAAATTCTATAAAAATGACACATGTAATTCATTAAAAGGTTTCCATAAAATGCTTCAAAAAGAAAAAAAGAATTACAAATTGTGACAATCCGTCAATTTAAGGTCGATATTTTATTCTCGAGTATTATTTTAAAATCATTATTTTATTATTAATTTATGAACTTACTCACTTTTGGGAAAGGGTTTACGTCTTAAAGTAGCATCGACTACGTCTAAACCGGAGAACACTACGTTACGTGCTTAAGTTTACATACACCGTTTTTGTGACAGTCCGACATTTCAGGAAATAAATTTATTCTCGAATATTATTTTGGAATTTTAATTTGTGTTTGTTCATAAACTCAAAAATTTACGAGAAGAGATTAGGGCTTACGTGAAAAATTTAACGCCCTTTACGACTAAACCGGAAACCCTAGGTTTACGTATTTAAGTTTTTGAACTTCTTTTTTGATGAGACAATTTTTATTAGATTCGTTTTGTGCAGTTGATTCATAATTTATATAAAAAAAATTTCGTAAATCGAACCGAGGGCACGCAAATCGAGGAAACTAGAATCGAGGAGTACCCATAAATTAATGGGGATGAGACAAGTTTACACTTTCCCACCCCCATACATGTGGCGGCCAAAGCTTCACCAACACCCCTTGATGTGTCAAAGGTGCATGATAACTAAGGACACTTGTCCTTAGTTACACATCAAAACAACCAACACAACAAAACAACTAACAAACAAACCATTCTCTCATTTCTTACATGCAAAACAACTCCAACTCTCTCTCTCTACCCTCCCTTTGCCGTCCATACACCACTACAAAACACCATTTGATCAAAAATTAAACCATGAATCTTGTGTTTAACTTGCACAAGATGAAAGCTCATTGAAGACTTGTTGATTTGAGGTGATCTTAACAACTAGAAAAGAGATTTCATGAAGATCAAGGGCTGATTTCTCAAGGATTCTACATATTCTTGGTGATCCTAGAAGTGGTGTTGATATTTCATAAGACTGGTTACCCAAAACCAAGTCTTATTCATCCAAAAATCTCAATCTTTCATCTTATTGAGTGGTATAGAGATTGTTTCTTCCTATCATCTTTTTATTTTGTATAAGTACTCATGTATTTTCTTTTTATATGTTTATGTATATGATGATGAATGATGATCAAAGTATTATGTGGGGATCTTGTGTTGATAGATTTGGTTAAAAAGATTAAAATCTACTAGTTAAAATGTTAGAATCTTGATTAGATTTATGGGCTGTATAAAACAGTAAGTAACCATATGAACACTTGGTAAAATGACTTGGATTATTGAATATACAGTTAGATATATGATTTTTACATATGTGGAGAGTTGGCCACTCAATGGAATCAATAAAGTGAGCAAGATATGATCAAAATACTATTAAGGTTCAAATCTGTATAGTCTATTTTGGACGAATTATTAGGGCTACTTAGAGGATGATTGAGCAGTAGCTAAAACGGAGTTATTTGTAGCACATATTATGTATTTTGTGCTTCCCAAATTTGAGCTTCTATATCCTTGTAGAACTCAAGATATGGCAAAAATGGTGAAAGTGATTTTGATAATCAGATTTGGAAATAAAAGTATATAATATAAAATAAGCACTCAAGTAATATTATTATAAAATACATATATAAAACCCACTAACTTATGATAATATTTATAAAATAAGTTATATACTATGATAAATAAACTTGGCATTTTATAAAAGTACAAACTCAAATGTTTTCTAAAGTTATAAAACTATATATAAGTTTTACGTCTTTTTGGCTAAAACAGAAAGATTAACGTTTTCGCCAAATAAAACTTAGACGGTCGGACCCGTCTAATGTAAAACTTATAACTTATCTAATGATATGTAAGTACATTTGACAAGTAAAAACCGATTAACCCGATCTTAATAACTTATGGACCTTAACGGGCCAAAGTAGCCTTGTTAGACTATTAGCCCAACTAGTTTGGCTAAACACTAATGGACTTACTCATGGGCTTCACCCACTTGGGCCCAACATATGAGTATAGGCCTGGAATTAAAAGTATAAATGGGCTTATATAATGCATTGGACTTTTAATGGGCTTATTGGGCCTTAATATGTAATTGGGTTGAAACTAGTATAACTATATATATATATATATATATATATATATATATATATATATATATATATATATATATATATATATATATATATATATATATATATATATATATATATATATATATATATATATATATATATATATATATATATATATATATATATATATATATATATATATATATATATATATATATATAGGGATGCGTTATTGTGGTATACACTTTAAAATGAGTTATAATAAGCACATTTATGGATCGTTGGATCAACCATGATTGATTAGAAATAATTAATTTTAGATGATGGCTTAATTGTAATAAACTTAAAAACTAATGACATATTATTTCAATTTAATATAGCTAATTTAGTGGAAGACCAAGTTTTGGTCAAGATTTTAACGCACATGTCACCAGGTCTTTTTTTATGGGGTTCGTCTTTTTTTATTCTTATATATCAAATTCTCTTTACCGTTAAAAGCTATTAGCTTTTTACCTGACAAGCAAATATAATACTAATACAGTATGAAACAACACTTTAAGAGATTTATATTATTAATTTTTCATTGATACATAACCATATATTTTTTGGTGACATAATACACCGACGCATAGTATTATAAAATGACGTTGATAACTTGATACACATTATTAAAACAGTTACTCCAAATTATACGAGTCACAATATTATAATGATAATGGTACACATGTTAAAAGAACTACTACGTATAAATAAAATTAGAAGGTTTAGAACTAAGTGGTACAAATTTGTTACTGTAATACGTAGTACATATTAACTAAATACAAATTAATGATGTTGATACATCTTAACAATTATTCAAATCTACGATACAAATTTATAAATATATTGATGCATCTTGTGAACCAATGTATTAATACCCCATTAGAATTCGAAACGGTGGCCATCTCCGATGAGTGAACATTGTTCCATCACAAATTAATAAAGTGATATGTTACGACCCTTGATCTAGAAACTAGGCATGGTTCCCGGCGGAGGATCCGAAAAAGTAATACTACATAATGATACATTATTATTTACTATATAAGGTATGTAAAATACAACAAATATCAAATGTACCATTGTTAACTGTTATTATAGTATACATAAACTTGAAACCATATGGATACAAATACATGCCCAAATCAACTACTAAAATAAACTCATTATCTAATTGATACAATAAAAAACAAATATCTAAAGTCAAAGTAGTCCCCTGGTAGGAAATCCAACCTTAAACAATAAACCCAAATTCAACTACTAACATCGAACATTCTAGGAATGAAGATTTCCTACCTGTAAATCGGTGATAAATAACGGGGGTAAAATAAAACATCAACGAGCAGCTAGGCCATGAGTTTCATTGATACACACCTACTAACATTGATTCACAAGTTGCAATACTAAAATTGGTAAGAACCGAACGACAGGAGAAAACGTTTCTGACAAGTAAAACCAATAATTGATCGCCGGAGACTATTATATTTTCCGACAAGGAAACATCATCCCCATAACAAAAAAAAGAAAAAAAAAGATTGCGGTTTTAGTTTAGGTTTCTTACCTAGATTCCGACGTGCATGGAGTTGTGGCAAGGCAAGAAACAAATAACAGTTTTTGTGTTTGGTTAATTAAGTAAGAATAAATATGAATCATGGGCTTATCATTAAGAAAACATAGAAATAAAACAATAGATCCAGTGTACACATAGAAACAAACTGCTACAAAACAAAAAATCTTTATGATACAAATCTTGCTACATACAAACCTCTAAAAAATGATAATTTACATTTGATAGACAAATAGATCTCCGAAAACTACGTAGGTGATTCAATAGCGTGACGCATCAGGTCGCCGCTAAGAAGCGATACATATTTCGGGTGATTCAATAGCGTTAATGTCTTTGATTGAGGTTGTCAGAATCGTGGCCTTGTGTGTACTCGTTTTTATCCGCTATTGAATACCTTTAGATGAAAACCACAATTCTAAACCTTGTTCAAATTGTAGAAATAGGAGCAGATTATTCGATGAAAGAGAAATAGCAATGAAAAGTTAGTAGTTAGTTTAGAAAAGATAAAAGGCTTCAATGTGTATTAAATTGGAACGTCCGTGAATATGTAAATCAAGAAAAAATAATACCCATAATACCCTTAAACATATAAAAATTAATTTTGATTTTGTTTAAATAAAAAATGACACTTGTTTCATTTTCATTGGTGCCTATTATAACTCATTTTAAAGTGTAACACACTTGAACGCAAATCTATATATATATATATATATATATATATATATATATATATATATATATATATATATATATATATATATATATATATATATAAATATATATATATATATATATATATATATAAATATATATATATATATATATATATATATATATATATATATATATATATATGTATATATATATATATATATATATATATATATATATATATATATATATATATATATATATATATATATATATATATATATACATATATATATATATATATATATATATATATATATATATATATATATATATATATATATATATTTATATATATATATATATATATATATATATATATATATATATATATATATATATATTGTAACAACCGTGAAAGTGCCGTATGATGCTAAGTTATTGTCTCAAGAGTTGTTCAGTATGAGCATCTCTCTTAAGTTGTGGCTCACTTGCGGATGTGATATCCCGAGCCCAACATTATTTATTTAATCCTATTTTACGGATATTTTTGAAATTTTTAAGAAATTTCGTTTGCTATATATTTGACGGTTAAAGTTGAAACCAACGTTTACGGTCGTAATTTGACGTTTGACGATTTAATAATGCCCAAAATTTACATTTTATTATCGATTGATCGATATTTGAGTTTTTCGAGATTTTATTTTTATTACGTGTTAAGTCGAGTCGGAACCATATGTATGTTCGTTTTGTGTGTGTTTGAACTATTTAAAAGTATTTTGAGGTAGCCGGGACTAAACCCGACTCCCGTAAATTTTTATAAACCGACTAGTAAGCATAATCCCGCTCTTTATAACTAGTTTTGCAAACAAGGCCAAAAGATAGCCTTATTTACAAAATCTACCCTCCCCCACTATATATAAGCCTAAAATTCACACACACCCTCATTTTATTACAACAAAATTTTTTTGTCTTCCTCCATCCTCTCTCTTGAAAACCCACGGCTCACCAACACCAAACAAAAATCCATACAAAATTTTTATTACTTGGAATTGGAAGAAAATAAGCTTAGACCCAATCCTAGAATATTGTGGTAAGTTAATCCCACCACAAAAATCCAACATGCAACAACTTTTTTTTTCAAGATTTAATTTTTATAGATTTTGAAAAATACCATGATTTGATCTAATTAAATTTGTGGGTTGTGTTTAAATATGTTTAGGAACATGGATTTGAAATATTGGAGCTAGGAAAACATTTTTCCTTGGTGATTTCAGCCCCAAAACCCACGAAATATGTGGGGGGTTTGGGTGTTCTTGGTGTTTTGATCTTTTTTCTTGTGGGTATGGTTCTATCTCCATGTTATTGTTATTTTATATATATTTAATTAGATTATGTGTTAGTTTTATGAAATGGGTTTTTATGAAGATGATTCATACAAGTGATTAGGTGTAAGAGGATTGGTTTAGAATGATTTAGTGGTGATATAATAGGTATAGGATTAGGTGGAATTGATTGAAAACAAGTGTAAAGGTGATTTTGAAAGGGTCATTTTAGGGCAGAAACTTTAGGGGTATTTTTCGTGGTTTTAAGTCTAAGTCCAGGTTGAGATGATAGGATATTGTGGTAGAGCTTCTTTTTAGCTTCGATTCGGTATAAGGTAGAGCTTCTAACTCAAAACGAGTCAAAAGTTATGCTATTTTGAAAATACGTGTACCGGGAGATGAGAATCAACACAATCCGAATTTGTGTTTGGTTTTGGGTCAAACCCCGGGGACCATAGATAGAGTTTGGTAAATGTTTGAAAGTTTATTTTTGGTCTCAAACCTGTGTATTTGAGTATATTATTAGACTAAGGTGTCGTAGAGGTCAATGGTATATTTTAAATGGGTCAAATGAGTCCGACTTGGTCAAAGTGCAATTTCAGTCCGAAAAATGTAGGTTTAGTAATGTGTTGAGTAACGGGTCGTAAAAGTGAAAACTTTTAATGGGATTAAAAATGGGTTTTCTACAGGTCTTAAGGTATTTTTGAGAATTTTCTTAATTTTTATAAAAAGGGTTAAGTCTAGTAAAACAGTCCGTACTTTTGGTAAGTATCGGCGAAAAATGTGTAAAAAGGGGATAACGTTAATAACATGGACGTGTCTAGTAAATATCACTTGTATGGGTTTTTGGCGTGAGTTATATGAACCTTGAGTGTTCTAAATTATGTACATACAGTACTTGAAGGTACTTGAACGTGTTGATTCATTACGTGTTTATTCGTTAGGTGTTGTATTTGATTTCCCGGGGCATCCTCGTCGTCGGTGATCGATTTCGTTTACGCCGTAGTTACTACTACCACTACTACTACGCAAGGTGAGTCTATAGCCTCGCTCTTTACTTATTTCAAATGATTTTACCCGCGAGGGGGATACATGCTATTTAAATGAAAATGAACATAAGTCTTGAATGATTGTTGGACCCGAATGTTGCCTTAGAAATTGTGTTGAGTACCTAGTTACAAAAGACCCTAATTTCATGAACTATTAACTATTGTCTTGCCCTTGCGAAGGGGGAAATAGCCGCTTATACAAAGTGATATTACTATGGGGTTGACTACCCTATCCGAGACGAGGGCTAGTACGTTGATACCCCCTGCGGACGGATAATTTGTGATAAGAGATAAGGTATAATTGCAACTGATGCCTTATTAGGGGCCATGGTTTCATCTGAATCACGCCGGTAATTATTACGCGGGTGATTGAGTTAACGGTTTAGTGTCATGAGCTTAAACACAATTGTCATATCCTTGAATAATAGATTGTATGGCCACAATGCTATTGAATGATCATGATTGGTTTTTAACACTTATGTTCAACTGATGTTTTGATAAACCTATAGATTCGCTCAACCTTTGTGTTGACGATTTTAAGCATGTGTTTCAGGTAATCAAGGTTGATAGCAGTGGAGCATGCGAGGATGGAAGTTGTTGTGGCTTGGCGGTCTACTTGTTTTCCTCCCTTTTTGCACTTAAAACTCTTTTATATTATGTCATGAGAATGAAAATGTACTTTTTGGTTGAGATTCAGTGGGGACCTAAACGCAAACTCTGTTTTGTATTATCTTGGGATTTGGAAAACCGTAGATTTGTATAATTTAAAAATGTTTAAATTTATGTTTAAACTTTTACGTCTCTTTGAGTTGTTTAATATAGCTTATGTGTGATGATAACTACGTAGCACCCAAATGTTGTAGTTCCGCTGCGCATAGCATTTGTGGGGGTGTTACAGATTGGTATCAGAGCCATGAGTTATAGAGAACTAGGTCATTTTGAAAAATCCTAAACTATAACTTTTGGTGTCGTAAGAAATTGTCCAAGCACACAACTATCCTGCATGGCTCTAGTAAGATTTCTTTAGCATTGCTTTATGTTTTAGATGTATCCCTCAAAATTGATATGAATTCCCTAGTATTTATTAAGTAAATACTTTGATATATATTGAGATATATTATTGTGTACGTTGAGTACTTATCATCGTAATTTACAAATTTTTGTAAGATTATTGTATATGTTGCATGTAATTGGCATAACGGGCTACATTGCATTACATGGCAACACCGCGTTGTAATCCCACGTGTATGTATGAATAATTTTATGTACAAATATGTATATACTATGGTATTTAAAGGCATTGCACGTGAAGCAATGGTCTTTGAGTGATTATCGTACATGTTATAATGCGGTTTTGTTGAGAATTCGGCCTCACCGCAAATTATCAATCTTGATAATTAATTGATTGTTCGGATAACTGAATATGAACCTCGTTTGATACTCTAGATACGTAAATAACGCTTCGTAACATATTGTATATTGACTAGAATGATCTCGATTGTCGTTATCGCATCGTGATGTGTCATTGTGGACATTTTCTTTTGAAACGTAATTTACTTACGTATTACTTTATTTTTCTTTATTCCTTATGGGTTTGATATGATAGTTGGCGTAACTATAATATAGACGAAGTATAATCAACGATGCGTACATCGTAGCGACGAATCACATGTGTATGTTATAAAACATGGTTGAGGCGTGTTGCCATTAAATCGTTGTTTACTATTCTACTTGAAATTTAAAGATGTGTTTTAAAATTTGACTAGCGTTGTGATTAATCGCGATAACTTAGAATTTGGTTGGTTTGTGTTAATTTTGTGGTGTACAATTTCGAGACTCATCCGAGGCCGATAACAACACTTAGTTGACATACGTATTCTCGCTTCGTTTATTTCATTTGTCTTGTTGTCTCATTATTTGAATTCGATATTTTATATGACGAGGTCCGTCAATTGTGTGAGTTAAATAAGCATGAAACTTTGTTGATTGAATGATTTAAACATAAAGTGTTTTATATATTTAATATTTGGTGAATGAAACTTTTGGATAAAAATGACGTATGATGTGTCTTATAACAAGTAAAATTCGTGTAGAGAATAAATGGACATTGTGAAATTATTTTTTTTTCCTTCAACCTTGGTTGGTAAATCGTAATAAGTAATTTGTATTACTCGTAAAATCCTTGTTTTCATATATTAAAATTTGATACTAAAAGATTGTGATGGACTTGTTAAGAATTTGTTTAAATTTATTTGAGAAAGGAGTTTATAATAAAATTTGCGATATGACTATTGAGTATATGTAGCTTCGGATTTTGTATGAATTAATTTTTGGGTCAATATAGTAAACTTTTGACGTATCTTGTAATATAAAACATGAGTGGAAGATGTGGACATGTGTTTTGGAGCTAGAGATTCTGTAAAATTGGTTTTACTTTAAACATAAGGTTATGTTTACGTGTGTATTGGCATAAAAGGGAACTCGTCACTCGTTGTAGTAAATAAACTGGGACAAAATCGGAATGTGCACTTTAAGTGAGAAATTATAATGCTTGAAATAAATTTTTAAACATTGATGGAACGTCATTGGAAATAATTTGTTTGTCTAATTGTCGTTATAGAGAATCAATATGTGTAATTTGATGATGCTTGTTTAAAATCATTTGAAAAATCTTTCATTTTATTCCGCTGTGAGATGTGTTAATTTTAAATTGTTTGATAACGAGCTAAAGATTAAAAGTTGAATTTTATATATTTTGGAAATTGTTGAAATAAGCATCTTAATTATTTATTATTTTATTATTATTATTGAGATTCAAGTGTTGGCTAGAATCAGTAATTTATCCGAAATAATACCATGTGAAACCTCTTTATCATTCGAGTCGTAGTGCGCGAATGTGATTTAACAAAACAGTTTTAAGGAAGACATGTGTGTAAATAAAAAGTCAAATATTGATTTTTAAGAGTTAATTGTACTAGTTTGAGTCGTGTTGAATACAGGTATATATGTGATAAGCAAGTCGTATTAATAAAAACGTAAAACTTGGAAAATTCTTACTATGTACGTTTTTGGTACTTAAGATATGAACATTAATGGGATTTAGACACAAGTATGGAGATTTTCAAACCTAATGATTTTATCAAATATGATAACCGGGTCATCGCATTTACTAATGTTGATAATTTTCTTGAGATTATAACTTCCAGAAATAAAAACTTTGTAAAGATTGAAAGATGAAAGGTATAAATTCTTTAATGGTGTAACACAAATTAAAAATGTGTAAATGCTCGCTCTTACAAGGTACATGGTAACATTAATTAGAAAATGAAAGTGGATTACCCAACAAACGAATATTTGTATTATTTTCTTAAGATGTATATATAATGTTTTGAGTCACGATGGTTCGATCGTGTGACATCACTTCTTTGATTTTGTGAATCTATATCTGAACTTGGGTAGTAATGGGATTCTCCAGTTAATATGGTCTATGGTATGAAACCATTATTGTTATATTTATTTTAAAACTACTATTTCGCTAGTACTTGAAAATGAGGGTATGTCACCCGGTGTATTTTGTCATGTTCATGGACGCCGTAACTTTCTTCTTTCGGTTAATGGAACCTAAAATTCTGTATTTACTTGTATGATGCTATAAATCTTCATTAGAGTGGTTGTTTATTTATATTTAACAAAAGCGAGGAGGCGTAGCCGCTTTACCAAATTGTAGAGGTGAAAGAACTCGATCTTCCTGGTGAAATTGTTTCTATTTAACCAAGTGATTAGTCTTCTCTCCCCGTATACCCTTGGTGGAATGGGTGTGCAACTCGAGACGATGGGAAGTGTGATCGTTGTTTTATTTTTGACGCTTGTGTTGATATTCAACTTTTACTCCATGTATTCGTAGATCGTTGTTGTTATCCTGAGACTTTTGTCATATGTTTGAAGTACTTTCGTTTCTGATGTAGTTAATTTCCGTTGGCAATTATATTGCTCGATTACCTCGTTAGATCCCGTTGATTTTTAATTTTATTACTTGTTGTGCTTGCAATGATCTTTAATCATGAACCACCTTACCGTTATTTTGTGAATAGTCCATTGTGAAAAAAAAATAAATAAAATAAGGTATGAGTGTGTCAAATGTTTTGGTGAACCAAATGCAAATGGTTTCGATTCCTTTATTTAATTATTTATTTATTTTCCTCACAAAAAGGCAAAGTAAACGTATGATTTCAAAATGGATGAAAAATGTTTGATGTGTTTCTTAAAACGATGATAGCAATATTTTCCCATTTCAAATTTCATTTCAGATGATTTAATTATTTTGAAGACTAGGTCGAAAACTTCCATAGTCGTGTTTGGTATGTAATAATAATGTTTGTGTCGTCACTCGATCCTCAATTATGCATAGCTTAGCTAACTATGCATAATTCGGGTAGAGTCCTGTTTTGTTGGTTGTTGTTGCTTGATCCTCAAGTATGCATGATCTGGCTAATTATGCATAGTTTAGGAAGGGCACTATCGTGTCAAACAAATTGGTCATCTTGAAACTTGTAGTGTTTTGATAAATGTTTGGATGAGAACGTTTCTTTTTAAAATGGTGGATCATTTTTGCAAGTAGTCGTAATTTCTTTGATTCTTAAAGACAATTTTTGAATCTTCTTGTGTTCCTTGAAATCTTTTCTTTTTGTTTGGCGTTGACTTAGTAAGTCACTGTGACCGAGTAATTTTGGAAATGTGTTGTGTGTAATGTGTGAAATTTATCGGAATCACGAGGGTGTTGATGAAATACCAAAGGGGCTCGTATCGACACTGAGAAGAGTTTTTAACAAAAATAGAAGACTTCCGAAGTAGGGGAAATCAGAGTTCAAGGGACTCTGAGGGGAATGACGAAGACTTCTCCTACATCGAATGTATCGTACCTTATTTATTTTCTTTTCTCGTTCTTTTGGTATGTTTAATGTCACGCGATAAACTGTTGAAGTTTACCAACTGTGCATCGGTAATTGGAAGACCATTCCAATTGTCGTCTTCGTTTATTTAAGTGAGGAATCCTCTTTGCTTGACTCAACCATCCTTGATTATCGATGGTTAAACTATAGATATCCATAGTTGATGTTTTTGTGGTAAACCCTTGCCTTTTATGTGTTTATGTTGTATGTGACTTAGTCGAGTGATCGAAAGTTGTGAGAACTTGAGACGACATTGTCCAATGGCGTCCGATCATGGAGAACATGTGCCACGTAATATTTTTTTTATATATTTAAATTGTGAACGATGATGCTTGTTGAGGTTTTGGCCACGTTTGGGACGGAAGTGAGATGGTGTTCTTGTAATATCTTTTGGGTATGGATCCGTGTGTGAGCACCCTGCGATGACATATGTATGCATTTTATTTCTTTTTGGATATGCATCCATAGCTATCAAGCTCGTGAATCTTCGTAATATTGCAATTTTCTTTTGACTAGACTCATCCGAGAAATGTGTCAACATTTCTTATTTTATCATGGCTTGGCCGATTAGCAAGCGTGGATTAACTTGATTGAGCGGATTGACTTGGCATGGTTTGGCTATGTTACAAACATGTCGTAATGTGATTGTATGTGTTTCATAATGGCTTTTGTGTTTGTTTGGATTGTGATGTCTTCGAGAGAGTTATGTATACGCCGAATGATTTCGTATCGATGAATTCGTTTTTGACGAGCTAGGGTTGTATGTACGTAATATTGCGATAAGGTGATTTTGTATGACTAGTGTTAATTACTTCGTCTTTTATATTTTGAACGTTTTCCGATGGGGTTATGTGTGACCCGTGTGATGTTTCCTTCATGATTAATTGTTTTTATGAGACAACGAACCAAGTGAAAGGATGATTCGAACGTTGGAAGACGTGCTCCGAGCGTGTGTGATTGATTTTGGTAGTTGTTGAGATCGACCATTGCCGTTGGTAGTACCTTTGTACGACGACATTTACCATGTTAGCTTTGAAGCTGCGACATTTGAAGAATTATGTTGATGAAAATATAGACCGCGAGTTGGATGAAATGAAGTAGGAAAAAGTCAGTTGAATGGACCTGAAATGATTTGAGAGACTCCGGAGGAGATGGTGTAGATTGAGAATCACTTGTTGACCGCGAGAAGCTGTGAGAAGAGACGTGTCAATAACCGAAGGAAGGGTTTGAGAAATTAAAGTGGAGATCAAGGATCGAGATGTTAAGAGATTGAAGCAAGGTATAATACTCATGGTGAAGGTGTGATGGAACACCAGACGTGAACCGAAGTCCAGAACAGAACATGAAGACCTCTTTAGGAAGAAGTACCTTTATCTTACTAGTAGTACATAATGCGGGCATAAGAAGAGGCGAGCGCCGGGACGTCGCTCCCTTAAGGAGGGAAGGATGTAACAACCGTGAAAGTGCCGTATGATGCTAAGTTATTGTCTCAAGAGTTGTTCAGTATGAGCATCTCTCTTAAGTTGTGGCTCACTTGCGGATGTGATATCCCGAGCCCAACATTATTTTTTTAATCCTATTTTACGGATATTTTTGAAATTTTTAAGAAATTTCGTTTGCTATATATTTGACGGTTTAAGTTGAAACCAACGTTTACGGTCGTAATTTGACGTTTGACGATTTAAGAAGGACCGATAACGACTACGATACCGACGGATGCCCAAAATTTACATTTTATTATCGATTGATCGATATTTGAGTTTTTCGAGATTTTATTTTTATTACGTGTTAAGTCGAGTCGGAACCATATGTATGTTCGTTTTGTGTGTGTTTGAACTATTTAAAAGTATTTTGAGGTAGCCGGGACTAAACCCGACTCCCGTAAATTTTTATAAACCGACTAGTAAGCATAATCCCGCTCTTTATAACTAGTTTTGCAAACAAGGCCAAAAGATAGCCTTATTTACAAAATCTACCCTCCCCCACTATATATAAGCCTAAAATTCACACACACCCTCATTTTATTACAACAAAATTTTTTTGTCTTCCTCCCTCCTCTCTCTTGAAAACCCACGGCTCACCAACACCAAACAAAAATCCATACAAAATTTTTATTACTTGGAATTGGAAGAAAATAAGCTTAGACCCAATCCTAGAATATTGTGGTAAGTTAATCCCACCACAAAAATCCAACATGCAACAACTTTTTTTTTCAAGATTTAATTTTTATAGATTTTGAAAAATACCATGATTTGATCTAATTAAATTCGTGGGTTGTGTTTAAATATGTTTAGGAACATGGATTTGAAATATTGGAGCTAGGAAAACATTTTTCCTTGGTGATTTCAGCCCCAAAACCCACGAAACATGTGGGGGGTTTGGGTGTTCTTGGTGTTTTGATCTTTTTTCTTGTGGGTATGGTTCTATCTCCATGTTATTGTTATTTTATATATATTTAATTAGATTATGTGTTAGTTTTATGAAATGGGTTTTTATGAAGATGATTCATACAAGTGATTAGGTGTAAGAGGATTGGTTTAGAATGATTTAGTGGTGATATAATAGGTATAGGATTAGGTGGAATTGATTGAAAACAAGTGTAAAGGTGATTTTGAAAGGGTCATTTTAGGGCAGAAACTTTAGGGGTATTTTTCGTGGTTTTAAGTCTAAGTCCAGGTTGAGATGATAGGATATTGTGGTAGAGCTTCTTTTTAGCTTCGATTCGGTATAAGGTAGAGCTTCTAACTCAAAACGAGTCAAAAGTTATGCTATTTTGAAAATACGTGTACCGGGAGATGAGAATCAACACAATCCGAATTTGTGTTTGGTTTTGGGTCAAACCCCGGGGACCATAGATAGAGTTTGGTAAATGTTTGAAAGTTGATTTTTGGTCTCAAACCTGTGTATTTGAGTATATTATTAGACTAAGGTGTCGTAGAGGTCAATGGTATATTTTAAATGGGTCAAATGAGTCCGACTTGGTCAAAGTGCAATTTCAGTCCGAAAAATGTAGGTTTAGTAATGTGTTGAGTAACGGGTCGTAAAAGTGAAAACTTTTAATGGGATTAAAAATGGGTTTTCTACAGGTCTTAAGGTATTTTTGAGAATTTTCTTAATTTTTATAAAAAGGGTTAAGTCTAGTAAAACAGTCCGTACTTTTGGTAAGTATCGGTGAAAAATGTGTAAAAAGGGGATAACGTTAATAACATGGACGTGTCTAGTAAATATCACTTGTATGGGTTTTTGGCGTGAGTTATATGAACCTTGAGTGTTCTAAATTATGTACATACAGTACTTGAAGGTACTTGAACGTGTTGATTCATTACGTGTTTATTCGTTAGGTGTTGTATTTGATTTCCCGGGGCATCCTCGTCGTCGGTGATCGATTTCGTTTACGCCGTAGTTACTACTACCACTACTACTACGCAAGGTGAGTCTATAGCCTCGCTCTTTACTTATTTCAAATGATTTTACCCGCGAGGGGGATACATGCTATTTAAATGAAAATGAACATAAGTCTTGAATGATTGTTGGACCCGAATGTTGCCTTAGAAATTGTGTTGAGTACCTAGTTGCAAAAGACCCTAATTTCATGAACTATTAACTATTTTCTTGCCCTTGCGAAGGGGGAAATAGCCGCTTATACAAAGTGATAGTACTATGGGGTTGACTACCCTATCCGAGACGAGGGCTAGTACGTTGATACCCCCTGCGGACGGATAATTTGTGATAAGAGATAAGGTATAATTGCAACTGATGCCTTATTAGGGGCCATGGTTTCATCTGAATCACGCCGGTAATTATTACGCGGGTGATTGAGTTAACGGTTTAGTGTCATGAGCTTAAACACAATTGTCATATCCTTGAATAATAGATTGTATGGCCACAATGCTATTGAATGATCATGATTGGTTTTTAACACTTATGTTCAACTGATGTTTTGATAAACCTATATATTCGCTCAACCTTTGTGTTGACGATTTTAAGCATGTGTTTCAGGTAATCAAGGTTGATAGCAGTGGAGCATGCGAAGATGGAAGTTGTTGTGGCTTGGCGGTCTACTTGTTTTCCTCCCTTTTTGCACTTAAAACTCTTTTATATTATGTCATGAGAATGAAAATGTACTTTTTGGTTGAGATTCAGTGGGGACCTAAACGCAAACTCTGTTTTGTATTATCTTGGGATTTTGAAAACCGTAGATTTGTATAATTTAAAAATGTTTAAATTTATGTTTAAACTTTTACGTCTCTTTGAGTTGTTTAATACAGCTTATGTGTGATGATAACTACGTAGCACCCAAATGTTGTAGTTCCGCTGTGCATAGCATTTGTGGGGGTGTTACATATATATATATATATATATATATATATATATATATATATATATATATATATATATATATATATATATATATATATATATATATATATATATATATATATATATATATATATATATATATATATATATATATATATATATATATATATATATATATTTGTATATATATATATATATATATATATATATATATATATATATATATATATATATATATATATATATATATATATATATATATATATATATATATTTGTATATATATATATATATTGTAGAAACTAGAGGGGGGGGGGGGGGGGTTGAATAGTTTATCTTCGATTGGTGACCAAATTAAAATTCCTTTCAATTTGGTTTGTATCAAAACTATCTTTTACTTAAAGCTAAGTTGCATAATGATTAGGTTCAACTGAAATGCACTAGCAAGAATAATAAGCAAGTATAATGATAATGGAATAAGTAAAGAGCAAGGAAGGAGACAACCTAGTGGGAAGACACCAAGATTTATAGTGGTTCGACAACGAGGCTCTATCCTCGTTTCTACTCCACTCCTCGAGTACACCTACTCGAGATTTCCACTATATCCACAAGCTCCCTTCTCGGCGGAGAAAACCTTACATCGTTGCTTACATTATTTTCCGACACTAAGCTAAATGTCGAGACCTAATCTTTAGCTAGGACCAATCTACACGACGTTGCCTACTTCACAATTTAACGACACAAGGCTAGATGTCGAGTTCTAATCGAAAGCTAGAACCAATCTTCACGACTCTTCACTTTGAAGCTAAGTGAGAACTTCACACAACACAACTACTAATCACTTTAAAGTTTAGTGAGAACTCACAAGACACAACCACATCACTTTATAGTTTAGTGAGAACTCCTAATCAAATCTATTACAACTCAACTAGACTTATCCAAGTACACACATGTAGCTTGGATTTACACAACACAAATCCAAGCAAACACATATGCAATGGATGTACACAACAAATCCAAGTATTCACAAATAACTTGGATGAACACAACTAGTCCAAGTACTCATAAATACATTGGATTGACCTAAAACACAAAGGTATCATGATGAATATGACTAGCTCATAAATTCATCTTTATCACTACACTAGTGAGTGAGTGATCTTCTCATTGGACATGGTAAAGGAGGGGATCAAGAGGATAATCATATGTAAACATCCTTAACAAATTAAGTGATCATTTACTAATGATTATGCTATAGAAAAATAGAAAAAGGGCTGAGAAAAACGTCCAAGAGGCTTGCTGGAAAATGAGATTTGACCCACTATTTAAAGGAGACAAAGTTACAACGGATCTATAACGGCTACTGTGTGCGGTACCTTATCTCACCCCGCGGTACCATATCGCTAAGGTACCGCGTAGGTACTTAAGGTACCGCCACTAGACTCCGCTCCGTTTTTGTCTTTTAGTGGAGTGGGAATATCTGAGGTATTTAAACCCTTCAAAGGATATTCTAACAGCATTTGGAATATGCCGTTTTCAAATTTTCATTTTCCATTTTAATAAAACATTTTCTAAAAAAGAAAGTTTATTAAAAAGTCTTTTGTCTTATTAACAAAACTGAGTTTTAAGGATAATCATTTTGATGATCACTAAGTATGATTAAGAAAGGTTAGTGATGTGATTATTACCTTGATGATAGTGTTAGTTAAATAATTCATTTTGTGTTTCTACACTAAATGTGTTGTATGGTTTGTTGTGATCAAAACTAAGAAAGATTAGTTAACACTAATAATGTTTTTAGGCATTACTTGCATTAACAATCTCCCCCTTTTTGATTACGACAAACGATAAACTCATTTACGTATAAACACAAACTATGTAATTATTAACTAGTTTATCACTATCATTTCTCCCCCTTTGTCGTAGCAAAAAGGTTAGCATAAGTCTTTGAAGTGCATCGAACTTTGCTAGTAGCTCCCCCTTGGTGGTTGCTCCCCCTTGCTCGGGGCACCAAGTTTGTGAGCTAAGGTGACATGCTACACAAAGGTTAGTAGAAAGGAAAGAAACACCAATGTATATATGATCACTACCTACTAAGTAACTTGAGAGGGAGAAAGAGAAGAAATCTCAAATTAGAAGCAAGTATTTTGCTAAGTATGTCCAAAGAGGTAATTGACAAAATCAAACTTCAATAAAATGAAGATGATAAGCTTGTCAATGGGTTAAAGCTTTAGAATTGATGGAATCACCCATAAGCAATTGTAAAAATTTAACCAAGATCAACTCAAAAATAGAACTAATTAGATAGCACACAAATAACACAAAAGTTACAAAAAAATAATACAACAAAGAAGATAGTCATACACATAGTATGAGTATCTAAAAGCAATAAATATGGAAAATAAACCACTAAGCATAAGCTAGTCTAATAGTGATATTTTCTAAGATTGCTAAAAATAAAATAAAACTAAAAAGACGACGATGCATCATTCGAAGTTTTGTCCACCGCGACAAAAACTTGAATAGGAGGTCGAGTGAGGAGGAATTCAAGAAAATTTAACTTCTCATACACATGAGCAAGTTCAATTTGTTGAAATCGGCAACAATCACACGAGGATCCATGATGCAACACAAAATCGTTTGATGGGGGTATGGCATCAAACTTAGGGTTTGGTGGTGGTGGGGTAAGGGGTTTGGGAGTGTTTTCACAATGCCTTGTGAGGTTTGGGAAGGTGGAAAGGTCATTGAGTTAGGGGGGTATTGAAGGATTGTGGTGGTGGTGGAACATGTTCTTTTGCTCCGGTGATGGGGTTTATGGTATAAGTCTCATTCCAATACTTGATTGGAGAGAAGGTAGGGTTTTTGGGTGGTTTTGACGAAGATGGTTCATTCTTCTTAACCCAAACGGGTCGAACCGAGATTTTCGGTTTCTTTGAAAGCTTGGATGAGGAAGCTTTGGGTGAGTGGGGTTGTGACAAAGAAATGTCAAGGTTAGGAATGTAGGAGTTAGGCATTGTGAGAGTGTGAGAATGATATCTCAAGGTTATGTGAGAATAAATTCTCAAGGTTGGGAAGGTGTGAGAATGAAATCTCAAGGTTGGGGTATAAGTAAAATGTAATCAAGGTAAGAATTTGAATACAAAATGTGTATTGTCAAGGAATGTTTAGTCAATTTGAGTAAACAAGGAATCTTGACTGGGAATAGGGTTTTATAAGTTTTGACCAAAAAATTCGTCAAAAGCCACATTCTGGCCTCGGTACCTTATATGGGCCAGCGGTTCCATATCACTAAGGAACCGCGGGTCCTTAAGGAACCACGTCTAGTGGACTTTAAACAATGTTTTTCCTGGGTTTTGGGAAAAACTAAGACTTTTTTAAAAAGTTGCAAATCTTGGAATTTTACCTCTATTAGAACCAAAATATGCTAGGGTTTCATAAAGCAACACATTTTCAAAGAATGTCTTGACAAAGGATGACAAAATAATTTAGATATCATTTTGAACCAATTTTAGTCAAGTTTAGGGGTTGTGAAAGATTTAGGTTCAATTTTAATTTCAAATTAAAGTTGATTAGTGTGCACAAAAAGATAGAATCACACAAAGCTAAATCCATAACACAACAACAAGAAACATTCATTAATGAGAAAACAAGTACAAAGATAAGTAAAACTAACTAATACATAGCTAGCTTATCATTAAATCTTGATAGGTGGTTTTCTTTGGCTTGTTGTTGAAAATCTTTATTAAAAGAACTCCATCATTCATCTCCTAGGAGGAGGCATGGAGAACAAAGCAAGCAAGAAGTTTTGCAACCTCCTATGTAGCTCATACATGTCCATCCTAAGGTTATGGATGATGTAGTGATTGTAAAGACAACATGGGCAACTAGGACCATGAGTTTGTTGAAGCCCAAAGTAAGGATCACCCAAGAGGAGGGAAAGAGGGACACCCAAAATTGGGATGTTTGAGTTGGGTGGAGGTGGAGGAGGCAAGTTCTCCAAGGGTGATATGGGTGAAAGTGGAGGCATGTTCCCCAAAGGGGAAATGGGTGGGTGTGGAGGTAAATCCTCCAAGGTTGGTGAAATGGGTGAGTTGTGAGGGGTAAATGGTGAAGTCACCAAAATGTCATCAAAGTCATTCCCAAAAGGAATGCTTTGGATTGGTTGAGGTTGTGTGGTCACTTCCAAGGGTGCACTTGGAGTGAAGGGTGAAGAAAGCTCATTCATTCTAGAATTGAATGAAGAGGAGGTAGAACCAAAGGAGTGGTTAGTACCATGGGTGGAAGAAGTCTTGCATGGTGTAAGAGGTGGGGAAGGTGATGAAGAAATGAGGATAAGAACATTCTCATTCTTAGGTGTGAGGAAATGTGAAGAGTTAGGCTTAGCTACCTTAACCCTTATTTTGAGTGTTTTTCTTGGGGTGGAGGTCTTGGAAGTGTTTGAGGTTTTGGTACACACCATGGTTGATTAGGGTGGTTTAAGGTTTAGGGAAGTATGTTTGATGTGTGAAGAACATGGCAAACAAGGTGGGTTTAAATGGTTGAGGGGATGATCCAAACTAGTAATGGGTTAAAATCATTTTAGGTGAATAATGAATTTAGATACCCTAGTTTAGGAAATGTGTAGTTTATTACTGAAAATCATGCAAGGTTTATACAAAATTAAGAAAACAGTGTAAAGCAAAGATGCTGTCGTACACAGTGGTCGGTGGTTCCTTATCTAGGACCGGCGGTACCTTATCGATAAGGAACCGCGGGTCGATATGGAACCGCGCCCAGAAGGTTTTCAAAAATTTCCCATTCCAGTTTTTGATAAACCCAGATTTTTCCCAAAGGTTTCACAAGCCAAAGTTAACTACAGATCATAATCTAATAAGCTAACTATCAAAGGACATGTACAAAGCTATGTAAAACACAAACATGATGGCAGAATAAACGTTAAGGATCAAAATAAATGGTAATCCAAGCATGCAACACAAGCTAATAAACAACTAAACCAAAGTGTTAATAACCAAATGTTAAACCATCAAATCCAAACTTTGACACAACTTCAAAGTCTTCACCTCCTTTTCTTTCCTAAACCCTTGATAATCTTTCCCAAATACTTGAACCCTTTTCTTGACTCCACTCGGTGTTCATGTAATTCTCCCCGGGTTCTAAGATTCTCACGATAAAGATGCTCCATATTGAGATCTTCGGGAACATCACTAAAAGGGTGAGGAGGAGGAGCTAAGTCTTCAAAGTCATCCTCGAATTGATTTGAGGATGGATGGGAGTTGCTCGAAGAGTCAAAATGAGAACTAGGACCGATGCCATCCCCATCACTTGGTGGCATATCGGTGTCCTCCTCATCCGGCTCTTGATGGTCGGATTTTCTCGAACCACGGTCACTTCTTGGCTTTCGTTGATACGCCTCTTGAATAGGCAACATAACCCGTTGAACCGGGTGAAAGCGAGAAAGATCGAGTTGAGGAAAATCTTGACCAACCCTTCTAAAGAGGCGAGTAAGAAGCATAGCATAAGGGAGGTTTGTTTTGGGTTTGGAGAGAGCATAATTTATACGTCGAGCGATGTAATATGCAAGATTGTACTTGGTGGAAGTAAACAGGCAAAACAACATATGCCCCATGCAAGCCGGGATATGATCTCGGTTCCCACCAAGACAAAACACATTTTCCCTAAGGATGTTTGCCCATTGGAGCATATAATCCTTAAGGTCGCTTGAGAGCACTTCATACCTATTCACATTTCGCACATTTGTATGAAGGCTTCTCACAACGTTTCCACTACGCTCTTTCGTGATGATTTCAAGGATGAAATTTAGATCAACTTCGGTGGTGTCATTTGGAGGTTTGTCGTTTGAATCCAAGAGAGCATCTAGTCTCCACTTATCCGTGAAACGACAAGTGCCTTCAAATGGCACACCAAGAATATCACCAAAGTCATCGAGGGAATATTGAATTATTTGACCATTCAACAAGAAACGGATAAAGATTTGGTCGTTGATTTCAAGCATGGAGTAAGTACTAAAGAACTCAAGAAGGAACAAGGGATAAATTACCTCTTCTATGTAAAGCAAACAATCAAACCCAATTAGCTCGAACATAGAGTTGATATAATTATCTCCCGCTATTCTTGAGTCTACAATCCTACCCTCATGGAAACAACGAGAGGAAAGGGATGGAAAAGCGTTTTGGAGTTGAGGGGAAACAAAGGTTTGAGAGATGTCGGACATATAATCTCTAGTGAATTGATGATCTTTTTGATATTGAGAAGGCATGATTAAGTACCTAAATACAAACACAAGACAATATTTCTCCAATCACTCATATGAAAATCAAAAAGGAAAACGAAAAATGAAAATGTGTTATATCAATTTCTTGACAAACATAGGATTGAATCCATATCATTTTCATGTTCACAATGTGTCTATTCCATCATTGACCAAGAACACATGATCTATGTTATATCAACAATGGATTAGAACATTGGTTTTTCAAAACAAGGTTTTTAGGTAAGCATTAACAATGTCATTACCTACTTGTTCATGGGTTCATCTCAAATCCGTCCTTTAACAAAAATCATTTAGCTTAATTTCGGATTTGTTCTACAAGTGGGTTTTAGTGAAATCTTAATGAATATGAACCTAAGGAATCATAGTAAAATAACTATGTCAACCCACATTCCTATTAAGGTTTTAATTCAATTTCAATTTTAAAAATCCCCAATTATGAAAGGATGAACCCTAGAACAAAATAGATGAAATTGAAAGAAAATACTTACAATTAATTGATGTTAGATGAAGGATGAGTGAAACCCACAACTTGGAATCAATTAATTTGAGTGATTGAAGGTTTTGGAAGCTTCAACAATGGTGGAAAAGGTAAAACCCGTCGGCTGTGTGTTTTTGGGAGAGAGAGAGTTTGGTTTGAAAAAGAATAAAAAACTCAAAATGGCGCTCTGAAAAAGTTACTGCCCGTGGTACCTTATCGATAAGGAACTGCGGGTTTGAGCCGCGGAGATAAGGAACCGCCTACAGAGGCAGGTTTCTATCTCTGAAAAACGCCAAATTTTGAAAATCCAGTTTTTCTAAAATACTTGAAATTAAATCATGAGCCTTTTAGAATATCATTGGATCATCATAACACTAAGCAATATGCCTTAACGAAGGATTACGAGTTAAATCAAGATCGAAAAGAACCGAAACGGACAAACGACTACTCGTAGCAAAACGACTAAGTGGAGAGAAGTCAAGAGAAGTGAATCAAGACTAGGATCAATGCTCAAGGGATTAATGACAATCTTCAAGTAGTTGAAACGAAGAGCTTGTGTCATGTATAGTGGTTTAAGACGTGCCTTTCCGGCGAAACAATAAACGGCTTTGGTAATGAATAAGCACAAAGCAATTATTCAATTATAGACTAAGATGACTTTCAATAATAGTCTTAGTCTAAACCAAAATATGAGCAAGGTATTAATTTACTTTCTCTCCCACAAAGGGCCTACTAACCGTATGGGTGCAAACCATAGAAATCATGCTTGATACTTTAAGCTTCTACTAACTCACTCTACATCACCATAGTGAGTCAAGTATCCAAGCAATGAAGGTTTGAGAGGATAAAGAAAAGAATCACAAATCACAAATAAATGTCAAGGCAAGGATGCCGAGAACAAGCACATAGTCAAGCAATGATCAAAAGAATGATCAAAGGGCGTTTGGAAGAACGAAAGCGTACCTTGGCCACAAAGAGCAATCCATGAAGGAATAAGTGCTATGCCCAATCAATGACTATGATGAGTACTAAGTCTTCAAGGACTAGTATCATTCCCAATCATCTTGGTATCATCATTCAAAGATGTTAAACATCAATGAAAATGATTCTTCTACAAGTGCAAGTAACTCAATCCACAACCAATTAAGTGATTGATCTTCATGAGTACCTACACAAAGCAAGATGCAAACTAGTAGATACATTTCAAGAGTATACCTAAAATGCATAAAGGCTACTAATCTTAAGTGGGATGCAATGTTATCAATTAAAAGACCTATTTTTCAAAGAAAACATAGTTTTGACCAAAGAGAAACTTTAGTACAACTAGACCTTCTAATTTGAGGAGACAATGGATCGATCCAAGTTTTAAAGTACAATATACTTCAAAGATCTTGAGTGACCATCGCTCTGATACCAATTGTAGAAACTAGAAGTGTGACAATCCGTCAATTTCAGGTCGTTATTTTAATCTCGACTATTAAGTATTATATATTTTATTTTAATGAAAATTTTAAATTATCGGCTAACCGAGAAGGTTATGACTTGAAACTTAACGTAAAAATGTCGTTTCGATGAAAACCGACAAGAAAAATATTAAGTATCGATAATATATTCTCAATTTATCATATGAATGATTTTATTACTATTTATTATTATTTCTCGTATTTTACGTTTTAACGAATGACGAGAACTACGAATGATCGCGATACCGACGGATGCCCAAAAATTTATGTTTTATTATCTATTGTCTCGATATTTAATATTTTCGACGTTTTCGATTTAATTACGTTTTAAGTCGTGTCGATGCAATATTATTATATTCAAGAAGCGTTTTAACTTTTAAAAAAAAGTATTTTTACGAAACCCGAGCCCCGTAAATATTTTTAAAATTTACAATTTACATTTTCTACCTTGTAAACTATTTACTTATATTATTGGACAAAAAGAATGCACTTTTGACAAAATCTACCCTCACCCCACTATTTAAAGATTTTCCACTAACTCCTTTCATTTAAAAATTCATTTTAAACAAAAAAAAAATCTCTCTCTTGTTCTTCCCCATTTGGCCGTCCACCCCCCCTTCACCCTAATCCATTGATTTTTGATTTTGTACTTTGAATCAAAGGAAACTAAAACAAGTCCCATCCTAGAAATTTCAAGAGCTTCATATTGGTATAATTTTTTTTCACATGCATTCACTTATTTTTATTTTCAATTTTTGATGATGAACATCATGTTTGATCCATTTTTAATGGTGATACATGGTGTTAATATTATTATATTCATAGTGAGTTTTTGTTGCATGTAAGATTTTTAATTATTTAATTTTTGTGAGATTAAATTTGAGGGTGTTATGGGTTAGTTAGATGTGTTAGTATGATATTAGGATCATATTAGGACCATAGGAATTGTTGGAATGGGTTGAAAATGTGTTTTGGTATGATTTTTAGATGGTCTATTTTAGGCAGTAACTTTAAGGCAGTTTTTGAAATTGTTACTTTGATAAAATTGGTAAACTAATAAGATAGGGTCGTAGAGAATCTCGTTAGCTTCGATTTGAGCTAAAGTAGAGCTTCTAACTCATTACGAGCGAAAAGTTATGCTACTTTTAGTATGTGTGTACCGGGAGACGGGTATCGGCACAATCCGAAAATTGTTGTCGATATTTGGAACGAATCTCGGGGACTATAAAATGAGTTTTAAAAATGTTCAAGGGCTGTTGTAAGTTGATAAACCTCAGGTCATGAGTCTATTCTCAAACCCGAGTGTCGGTTCTGCAAACGGAATTGTTTAGATAAGTCAAAATGGTTTTACAAGTCAAAGGCGTAAAACTGTCCGGTTTTTGCAACACGAAGATGTGTCGGGCAGAAGGTCTTAGAAGTAATATTTTTGAATGAAATTTATACTGAGTCTTATGCATATAATATGTGAGTTTGTGACCAAGTTTCGTCGAAATCGGACAAGTGTAGATAGGGTAGATTGGTGTGTACATTTGGAGTGTACATGCTGATTGGTATTTTGGACATGTCGTTCAATAATTATGTGACGTGAGTTGAGTATTCGCCATTGGACATGGTGATTTACTCAAGTGTTAAGTCATTATATAAATGACTTAGCTACTGGTCCAAGTGAAGTAAAATGAGAATTTGACTTGCGTTGACTTGGCATCTTAAGACGAGTCAATATCGAGAGCGCAATTGTTTAAAAGAATAGTGTTGAATAAAAGGGTATTGTAATAACACTTGTATTATTAAATTTTTCGGGATTGTCTTGGTTTTGTAATTTTGATTTTTATATTATTTAAGTATGATGTATACTTAAGTCGATTTTCTTTTTAACGAACGCGCCGTAATTGGTAGGTTGTGGTTTTCGTGTTTAAACGGGCATCACTAATCGTCGGCGATCGTCACATTACCACTACTGGCTAAGGTGAGTCTATAGCCTCGCTTTTAACATGTTTACTTGTTTTATAAACCCGCGAGGGGGATAACATGCTTGTTTTTATTAAAATACAAGGGTACAACGATAAGTTGTGGAAACTCTACTTATTGGAAAAGTATGGGTGCAACGAGAAGTTGTGGAAACCCTTATTATTTGAAAAGTAATTATTATAAATGAAGGGCACAACGAGAAGTTGTGGTGAACCCTCTTTGTTTTAAAAATTGAACACAAGGAACTTGATTGTATGCTTAGATGAAATTTATTGCATAAGTTTGTTTTAGCCTTAAAGGACCCATGAATCATGAATTGTTAATCGAAGTAACGCTAATGCTATGGATAGATCTATCGGGGTGACGCCCAGTCCGGTCGCGATTAGCTCTCGCGTGGTGTTGTGATGCACTAGTAATGAAACATCGGATGCATTGTATAAGAGAAATATACGCACTTGGCTAGGTGTGTTGGGCTGAAATAATATATGTTAACGTTCAATGTCACGAGGCTTATGTAATGAAACCGATAATTATGTCCGTACAACATAATGGTATTTCGGTAAATTATTAACCATGGAAGGTTATTTTGAATACTTGTGTTCTTTTTATTTAAATTAAACTCTATAGATTCACTCGGCAAATTTTGCTGACTTTTTAAGCATGTTTTATCTCAGGTCCATATAGAAGGCACTCGAGGAAGGCGGTTTCGTGAAGCTTGCATATTTGAAATGTTTTGGCCCGCTTTTCTAAAACATATCTATTCAAATAACTTTTATCATTAATAATAGTTTGTAAACTTTTGAATCATCTGGGACCGTGTATGATATTTTATCTTGATTAAATGAAATTGAATGGATGTTTATTAAAACGACTCGTTTTGAGCCGTTTTCTATGATTATGAGATTGAACCATGATAGTAACACCCAATGACCCTTTCGCTGTATGACCGAAATTGGGGGTGTTACAGATTGGCATCAGAGCTCAAGTTATAGAGAACGAAAAGATTTTCCAAAAATGAATTTTTGAAATCTTTTAACTATAACTGTTGCAAGCGAAACCTCCGAGTTGCCAATGGACGAGGATGATAGTATTTATATATATACATATATATATGGGATTATATATATGTTGTAATCTTTATCGATTATTTGAACTTGTGAATTACAAGGTATGTTTTCATTTATTTAATTATAAATGATAATTTTATATTTATACGAGATATTTATACGACGTTGATTGTCACGAAGCCAATCTAGTCATTTTAATGCTAGCGCCAAACCTATTCCTGAACTAAGTTGTGGATATACATGATCCTAACGAAACGGTTAATATTCTGCTGATATTCTTTTGGTTACAAGGATTTTGATTTCCTTGGTTCTTATTCTTGATTTATCGATCCGTTCATTTCGTTTAGCAAATTTAATTTGCATTTTAATTAATCTTCGACATTATACTGTTTTGATAAAAACAAGTTTGTCTGAGATGGTACTATTGATTGTTAGGAATTGAGATTGATTTGTATGGTATTCACATGCCAACCAGGATTCCATATCATATCACTGATCATTTTCTGTTAAATCAGTTTCTCATTTGTTTCGATCTTGATCTTCGCGTTGAGCTGGCGATGCTTGAATACAGTGATTTATAATCGTTGAAATAAATTGGCCATTTATTTGAACAAGGAAATTATAAATTGTTGCACTACAAATTTCTGAATCTTATTTGGAAGGACTTGATCAATCCATGGAAATAATGATTCATAAATGTGTGGGCTTAAGCATATAGCATCTGCGTGATTAAACTCTTACTGAATTGTAATTCGTTTGCTCGATTCATTCTTTGATTTTGTTCCTTTAATTCCTTGATCGTGAAATGGTTGTATTGAGATTGTTCCAAAAGCACCAATTGAGGAGGATATCAAGCGTCTCTGAAAGACATTGAAGAAATCTTCTTCTTGTGGGACCGAGGAGCTTTCTTAGCCATGTGAAATACCTAGTAACTCTTAGTAGATTAGTTTATCAATTGTAGTATCTTCTCATTATTCCTTAACTAAACTGTGACAACAGTTAGTAGGACTAGTCTTTTAAGTTGTATGGCATTAGACGATGATTATCTATAATGCTTGACAATACGACTTGTACTAGTTTGTGATCAATGGAATGACTATCTTTTGATTCCTAATTCCACATCGTTCTATTATTATCTTTCTTTGCTTTTCTCTTGTAAATTCCTGTGGTATAACACAATCATTGAATGAATACTCATTATGATTTGATTTGTGTTGCACAAGAATCATGCAGTCAATGAAAGCTATGACTGAAGCACGAATGCGTCAAGATATTAGTGAATAAGTTTCTGTATCTTTAGTTAAATTCATGGCCAACATGAATGATGGATCTAGCACTGGAGCTGAAGCTAAAACTGGTAGAACTGGAACCGGTGGAGCTGAAGCTGGAGCCGATAATGTTCGTGGTACGGATGGAACAGATGTGCCCGAATTTAGAGGCTATAACTACACTTCTTTCGTTAATTCCAAACCGTAGACTCTTAAGGGGACTAAAGAAGATGGAGGATTGTGTCAGTTATTGAAAGTTGGCGTCAGTCTTTCAAATCAGTGACCTAATTAGGAGGATAAGGTGCAGTTTGAAATTGCTACTCTCCAAGGTCGTGCATTAATTTGATGGAATGGCAGACTTGCTTCCATGGGTATCGTTACTTATGGGACACCATGGACTAAGGTGAGGAAACGATTAACTGAGGAGTTTGTCCTCGAAGTATTTCTAAAGTATGGAGCAAGTGTTGTACAATCTGAAACTGAAGGGAACTAATATTGGTTAGATATATCAAGTGTTTCCATAAGTTGACTCCTTTATGTCTAAGAATTTTGGAACCCGAACCGTCAAGGTCAAGCAGTGTATTTACGGCTGACCAGGAATATATGCGGTGATGTGACTTCTTCTAAGCCGTTTACTATTTGTGAAGTTGTCTGCATGGCTGATTAGCTCATGGGACACATAATTCAAGGCAAGGCTGATGTTACTGAAGGGAAATATAATTCCAAATTAAAAATTCTTTTCGTGCATTAGAGCTCGTAAGTATATCGGAAAAGGTTGTGGATTATTCATGGCTTAGGAATCGTAGGAGGAATCGTAAGAGAAGTAAGTAGAATTACTCTAGCCATTGTGGCTATTCTGAAGTGTTTCTGGAAGATTTGTCGAGGCTTCCGCCTCCAAGGCAAATAGAATTCCTAATTGATCTAATTTCGGGTGCTGCAACTGTGGCACGAGAGCCATATTGATTAGCATCATCCGAGCTGAAGGAATTATTTGTGCAGTTTTAAGAACTATCTGATAGATGTTTTATTCGACCGAGCTCGTTAGTTTGTAGAACCTCTATTCTATTCGCTAAGAAGAAAGATGATTCGTTTCGTGTGTGTATCGATTACCGAGAGCTGCATAGGCTAACGATCAAGAGTCGTTACCCGCTTCTAAGAATTGATGATCTATTTGATCAACTTCATATTCTTGTGTCTTCTCCAAAATTTTGGTGTTTTCTCCAAAGATTGATCTTTGTTTTGCTTATCTGTAACTTCGCATACGCGAGGAATATTTTTCCTATTACGGTGTTTAGAACGTGTGATGATCATTATGAGTTTAGTGTTATGCCTTCTGGTTTGACCAATACGCCTGTTGTATTCATTGACTTAATGAATTGTATCTGTAAGCCGTGTCTTGATAACTTCGTGATTGTTTTCATTGATGATATTCTAATCTGCCCTAAGAGCGAGGAAGAACATGCCGAACACTTAGGGATTATCTTGAACTTGTTAAAGAACGAAAAGATGTACCCAAAAATTTTTAAAGTGTGATTTTTGGCTCTGTTCTGTGCAACTTCTCTGTCATGTGATTGACAAAAGTGGCATACATGTTGATTCTGCGAAAATCGAAGCCATCGAAAATTTGAATGTTCCAACTACTCCAACTAAAGTACGACAAATTCTAGGTTTGGCTGGTTCTTACTGAAGGTTTATCGAAGGATTCTCTTTGATATCAAAACCATTAACTAAGCTAACTAAAAAGAATGAACCGTTTGTGTGTGGCGATGATGAAGAGAAATCTTTTCAGACTATGAAAAGAAAACTCTGCGATACGCCGATCTTATCATTACTCGAAGGATGTGAAGATTTTTGTTGTTGATCGTGATACATCTCCTTTATGATTTGGGGTTGTTTTGATTTGTATATGCTTGTAGGAAGCCTAGGAAGAATGAGGAAACTGCACAACCCATGACTTGTAATTGGGTGCGGTGATTTTACTCTTCGTCTATTGAGACATAAATTGTTTGGCACTAATGTACGGTATCCACCGATAGTAAGAGCCTACAATGTATTCTGGATTAAAAGAGGTAAATAAGCCTTTAAGTGATTACGATTATGTTTTTCGTTATCATTCGTGAAGTGGGAGCAAATTACAATGGATTCATTGTTAAGCTCTTGAAAACTCAGTCGGAATATGACTCGATTTCTGTCAATGTTGATTGATTGACTCTACTCATTTTATTTTGATAACTAAATCGATCGTGCTAATTAAGGATCGTTTGTGAACCACTCGTAGTAGACATAGAAGTTATTATAATGTGAAGCGAAAACCTTTGAAATTCGAGGTAGGTGGAAAAGTTATGCCAAGTTATCACCATGGAAAAAGGTGTTATATATTCCGGAAAACGTGGGAAGTTAAGTCCCCATTAGTTTGGACCATTCGAGATGATATCGGTGGAAGGTCCGATGGCATGAAAACTTAAATTACCTCGAGAGCCGCAAGGAATTCACGATACTTTTCATATGTCGAACCTAAAGAAATTTCTTCCCGACGAAGATCTTATTATCTCTCTTGATGAAGTATGAATCGACAGTAAGTTGCATTTCATCAAAGTACTTGTTGATATTATCGATAAGGAAGTTAGGCAACAGAAACGAAGTCGAATTTTTATTGTCATGTGTGATGGAACTCAAGACGAGGACCAAAATATGTTTAACTCTTTGATTTCAACGAGCGATCGAGGAAGAAAGCAAGTTGATCTTCGGGACGAAGATCCCAATTTGGTTGGGATAATGTGACAATCCGTCAATTTCAGGTCGTTATTTTAATCTCGACTATTAAGTATTATATATTTTATTTTAATGAAAATTTTAAATTATCGGCTAACCGAGAAGGTTATGACTTGAAACTTAACGTAAAAATGTCGTTTCGATGAAAACCGACAAGAAAAACATTAAGTATCGATAATATATTCTCAATTTATCATATGAATGATTTTATTATTATTTATTATTATTTCTCGTATTTTACGTTTTAACGAATGACGAGAACTACGAATGATCGCGATACCGACGGATGCCCAAAAATTTACGTTTTATTATCGATTGTCTCGATATTTAATATTTTCGACGTTTTCGATTTAATTACGTTTTAAGTCGTGTCGATGCAATATTATTATATTCAAGAAGCGTTTTAACTTTTAAAAAAAAGTATTTTTACGAAACCCGAGCCCCGTAAATATTTTTAAAATTTACAATTTACATTTTCTACCTTGTAAACTATTTACTTATATTATTGGACCAAAAGAATGCACTTTTGACAAAATCTACCCTCACCCCACTATTTAAAGATTTTCCACTAACTCCTTTCATTTAAAAATTCATTTTAAACAAAAAAAAAAAATCTCTCTCTTGTTCTTCCCCATTTGGCCGTCCACCCCCCTTCACCCTAATCCATTGATTTTTGATTTTTGTACTTTGAATCAAAGGAAACTAAAACAAGTCCCATCCTAGAAATTTCAAGAGCTTCATATTGGTATAATTTTTTTTTCACATGCATTCACTTATTTTTATTTTCAATTTTTGATGATGAACATCATGTTTGATCCATTTTTAATGGTGATACATGGTGTTAATATTATTATATTCATAGTGGGTTTTTGTTGCATGTAAGATTTTTAATTATTTAATTTTTGTGAGATTAAATTTGAGGGTGTTATGGGTTAGTTAGATGTGTTAGTATGATATTAGGATCATATTAGGACCATAGGAATTGTTGGAATGGGTTGAAAATGTGTTTTGGTATGATTTTTAGATGGTCTATTTTAGGCAGTAACTTTAAGGCCGTTTTTGAAATTGTTACTTTGATAAAATTGGTAAACTAATAAGATAGGGTCGTAGAGAATCTCGTTAGCTTCGATTTGAGCTAAAGTAGAGCTTCTAACTCATTACGAGCGAAAAGTTATGCTACTTTTAGTATTTGTGTACCGGGAGACGGGTATCGGCACAATCCGAAAATTGTTGTCGATATTTGGAACGAATCTCGGGGACTATAAAATGAGTTTTAAAAATGTTCAAGGGCTGTTGTAAGTTGATAAACCTCAGGTCATGAGTCTATTTTCAAACCCGAGTGTCGGTTCTGCAAATGGAATTGTTTAGATAAGTCAAAATGGTTTTACAAGTCAAAGGCGTAAAACTGTCCGGTTTTTGCAACACGAAGATGTGTCGGGCAGAAGGTCTTAGAAGTAATATTTTTGAATGAAATTTAAACTGAGTCTTATGCATATAATATGTGAGTTTGTGACCAAGTTTCGTCGAAATCGGACAAGTGTAGATAGGGTAGATTGGTGTGTACATTTGGAGTGTACATGCTGATTGGTATTTTGGACATGTCGTTCAATAATTATGTGACGTGAGTTGAGTATTCGCCATTGGACATGGTGATTTACTCAAGTGTTAAGTCATTATATAAATGACTTAGCTACTGGTCCAAGTGAAGTAAAATGAGAATTTGACTTGCATTGACTTGGCATCTTAAGACGAGTCAATATCGAGAGTGCAATTGTTTAAAAGAATAGTGTTGAATAAAAAGGTATTGTAATAACACTTGTATTATTAAATTTTTCGGGATTGTCTTGGTTTTGTAATTTTGATTTTTATATTATTTAAGTATGATGTATACTTAAGTCGATTTTCTTTTTAACGAACGCGCCGTAATTGGTAGGTTGCAGTTTTCGTGTTTAAACGGGCATCACTAATCGTCGGCGATCGTCACATTACCACTACTGGCTAAGGTGAGTCTATAGCCTCGCTTTTAACATGTTTACTTGTTTTATAAACCCGCGAGGGGGATAACATGCTTGTTTTTATTAAAATACAAGGGTACAACGATAAGTTGTGGAAACTCTACTTATTGGAAAAGTATGGGTGCAACGAGACAGTTGTGGAAATCCTTATTATTTGAAAAGTAATTATTATAAATGAAGGGCACAACGAGAAGTTGTGATGAACCCTCTTTGTTTTAAAAATTGAACACAAGGAACTTGATTGTATGCTTAGATGAAATTTATTGCATAAGTTTGTTTTAGCCTTAAAGGACCCATGAATCGTGAATTGTTAATCGAAGTAACGCTAATGCTATGGATAGATCTATCGGGGTGACGCCCAGTCCGGGTCGCGATTAGCTCTCGCGTGGTGTTGTGATGCACTAGTAATGAAACATCAGATCCATTGTATAAGAGAAAATATACGCACTTGGCTAGGTGTGTTGGGCTGAAATAATATATGTTAACGTTCAATGTCACGAGGCTTATGTAATGAAACCGATAATTATGTCCGTACAACATAATGGTATTTCGGTAAATTATTAACCATGGAAGGTTATTTTGAATACTTGTGTTCTTTTTATTTAAATTAAACTCTATAGATTCACTCGGCAAATTTTGCTGACTTTTTAAGCATGTTTTATCTCAGGTCCATATAGAAGGCACTCGAGGAAGGCGGTTTCGTGAAGCTTGCATATTTGAAATGTTTTGGCCCGCTTTTCTAAAACATATCTATTCAAATAACTTTTATCATTAATAATAGTTTGTAAACTTTTGAATCATCTGGGACCGTGTATGATATTTTATCTTGATTAAATGAAATTGAATGGATGTTTATTAAAACGACTCGTTTTGAGCCGTTTTCTATGATTATGAGATTGAACCATGATAGTAACACCCAATGACCCTTTCGCTGTATGACCGAAATTGGGGGTGTTACAGATTGGCATCAGAGCTCAAGTTATAGAGAACGAAAAGATTTTCCAAAAATGAATTTTTGAAATCTTTTAACTATAACTGTTGCAAGCGAAACCTCCGAGTTGCCAATGGACGAGGATGATAGTATTTATATATATACATATATATATATGGGATTATATATATGTTGTAATCTTTATCGATTATTTGAACTTGTGAATTACAAGGTATGTTTTCATTTATTTAATTATAAATGATAATTTTATATTTATACGAGATATTTATACGACGTTGATTGTCACGAAGCCAATCTAGTCATTTTAATGCTAGCGCCAAAGCTATTCCTGAACTAAGTTGTGGATATACATGATCCTAACGAAACGGTTAATATTCTGCTGATATTCTTTTGGTTACAAGGATTTTGATTTCCTTGGTTCTTATTCTTGATTTATCGATCCGTTCATTTCGTTTAGCAAATTTAATTTGCATTTTAATTAATCTTCGACATTATACTGTTTTGATAAAAACAAGTTTGTCTGAGATGGTACTATTGATTGTTAGGAATTGAGATTGATTTGTATGGTATTCACATGCCAACCAGGATTCCATATCATATCATTGATCATTTTCTGTTAAATCAGTTTCTCATTTGTTTCGATCTTGATCTTCGCGTTGAGCTGGCGATGCTTGAATACAGTGATTTATAATCGTTGAAATAAATTGGCCATTTATTTGAACAAGGAAATTATAAATTGTTGCACTACAAATTTCTGAATCTTATTTGGAAGGACTTGATCAATCCATGGAAATAATGATTCATAAATGTGTGGGGCTTAAGCATATAGCATCTGCGTGATTAAACTCTTACTGAATTGTAATTCGTTTGCTCGATTCATTCTTTGATGTTGTTCCTTTAATTCCTTGATCGTGAAATGGTTGTATTGAGATTGTTCCAAAAGCACCAATTGAGGAGGATATCAAGCGTCTCTGAAAGACATTGAAGAAATCTTCTTCTTGTGGGACCGAGGAGCTTTCTTAGCCATGTGAAATACCTAGTAACTCTTAGTAGATTAGTTTATCAATTATAGTATCTTCTCATTATTCCCTAACTAAACTGTGACAACAGTTAGTAGGACTAGTCTTTAAGTTGTATGGCATTAGACGATGATTATCTATAATGCTTGACAATACGACTTGTACTAGTTTGTGATCAATGGAATGACTATCTTTTGATTCCTAATTCTACATCGTTCTATTATTATCTTTCTTTTCTTTTCTCTTGTAAATTCCTGTGGTATAACACAATCATTGAATGAATACTCATTATGATTTGATTTGTGTTGCACAAGAATCATGCAGTCAATGAAAGCTATGACTGAAGCACGAATGCGTCAAGATATTAGTGAATAAGTTGCTGTATCTTTAGTTAAATTCATGGCCAACATGAATGATGGATCTAGAACTGGAGCTGAAGCTAAAACTGGTAGAACTGGAACCGGTGGAGCTGAAGCTGGAGCCGATAATGTTCGTGGTACGGATGGAACAGATGTGCCCGAATTTAGAGGCTATAACTACACTTCTTTCGTTAATTCCAAACCGTAGACTCTTAAGGGGACTAAAGATGATGGAGGATTGTGTCAGTTATTGAAAGTTGGCGTCAGTCTTTCAAATCAGTGACCCTAATTAGGAGGATAAGGTGCAGTTTGAAATTGCTACTCTCCAAGGTCGTGCATTAATTTGGTGGAATGGCAGACTTGCTTCCATGGGTATCGTTACTTATGGGACACCATGGACTAAGGTGAGGGAAACGATTAACTGAGGAGTTTTCCTCGAAGTATTTCCAAAGTATGGAGCAAGTGTTGTACAATCTGAAACTGAAGGGAACTAATATTGGTAGATATATCAAGTGTTTCCATAAGTTGACTCCTTTATGTCTAAGAATTTTGGAACCCGAACCGTCAAGGTCAAGCAGTGTATTTACGGCTGACCAGGAATATATGCGGTGATGTGACTTCTTCTAAGCCGTTTACTATTTGTGAAGTTGTCTACATGGCTGATTAGCTCATGGGACACATAATTCAAGGCAAGGCTGATGTTACTGAAGGGAAATATAATTCCAAATTAAAAATTCTTTTCGTGCATTAGAGCTCGTAAGTATATCGGAAAAGGTTGTGGATTATTCATGGCTTAGGAATCGTAGGAGGAATTGTAAGAGAAGTAAGTAGAATTACTCTAGCCATTGTGGCTATTCTGAAGTGTTTCTGGAAGATTTGTCGAGGCTTCCGCCTCCAAGGCAAATAGAATTCCTAATTGATCTAATTTCGGGTGCTGCAACTGTGGCACGAGAGCCATATTGATTAGCATCATCCGAGCTGAAGGAATTATTTGTGCAGTTTTAAGAACTATCTGATAGATGTTTTATTCGACCGAGCTCGTTAGTTTGTAGAACCTCTATTCTATTCGCTAAGAAGAAAGATGATTCGTTTCGTGTGTGTATCGATTACCGAGAGCTGCATAGGCTAACGATCAAGAATCGTTACCCGCTTCTAAGAATTGATGATCTATTTGATCAACTTCATATTCTTGTGTCTTCTCCAAAATTTTGGTGTTTTCTCCAAAGATTGATCTTTGTTTTGCTTATCTGTAACTTCGCATACGCGAGGAATATTTTTTCCTATTACGGCGTTTAGAACTTGTGATGATCATTATGAGTTTAGTGTTATGCATTCTGGTTTGACCAATACGCCCTGTTGTATTCATTGACTTAATGAATTGTATCTGTAAGCCGTGTCTTGATAACTTCGTGATTGTTTTCATTGATGATATTCTAATCTGCCCTAAGAGCGAGGAAGAACATGCCGAACACTTAGGGATTATCTTGAACTTGTTAAAGAACGAAAAGATGTACCCAAAAATTTTAAAGTGTGATTTTTGGCTCTGTTCTGTGCAACTTCTCTGTCATGTGATTGACAAAAGTGGCATACATGTTGATTCTGCGAAAATCGAAGCCATCGAAAATTTGAATGTTCCAACTACTCCAACTAAAGTACGATAAATTCTAGGTTTGGCTGGTTCTTACTGAAGGTTTATCGAAGGATTCTCTTTAATATCAAAACCATTAACTAAGCTAACTAAAAAGAATGAACCGTTTGTGTGTGGCGATGATGAAGAGAAATCTTTTCAGACTATGAAAAGAAAACTCTGCGACACGCCGATCTTATCATTACTCGAAGGATGTGAAGATTTTTGTTGTTGATCGTGATACATCTCCTTTATGATTTGGGGTTGTTTTGATTTGTATATGCTTGTAGGAAGCCTAGGAAGAATGAGGAAACTGCACAACCCATGACTTGTAATTGGGTGCGGTGATTTTACTCTTCGTCTATTGAGACATAAATTGTTTGGCACTAATGTACGGTATCCACCGATAGTAAGAGCCTACAATGTATTCTGGATTAAAAGAGGTAAATAAGCCTTTAAGTGATTACGATTATGTTTTTCGTTATCATTCGTGAAGTGGGAGCAAATTACAATGGATTCATTGTTAAGCTCTTGAAAACTCAGTCGGAATATGACTCGATTTCTGTCAATGTTGATTGATTGACTCTACTCATTTTATTTTGATAACTAAATCGATCGTGCTAATTAAGGATCTTTTGTGAACCACTCGTAGTAGACATAGAAGTTATCATAATGTGAAGCGAAAACCTTTGAAATTCGAGGTAGGTGGAAAAGTTATGCCAAGTTATCACCATGGAAAAAGGTGTTATATATTTCGGAAAACGTGGGAAGTTAAGTCCCCGTTAGTTTGGACCATTCGAGATGATATCGGTGGAAGGTCCGATGGCATGAAAACTTAAATTACCTCGAGAGCCGCAAGGAATTCACGATACTTTTCATATGTCGAACCTAAAGAAATTTCTTCCCGACGAAGATCTTATTATCTCTCTTGATGAAGTATGAATCGACAGTAAGTTGCATTTCATCAAAGTACTTGTTGATATTATCGATAAGGAAGTTAGGCAACAGAAACGAAGTCGAATTTTTATTGTCATGTGTGATGGAACTCAAGACGAGGACCAAAATATGTTTAACTCTTTGATTTCAACGAGCGATCGAGGAAGAAAGCAAGTTGATCTTCGGGACGAAGATCCCAATTTGGTGGGGATAATGTGACAATCCGTCAATTTCAGGTCGTTATTTTAATCTCGACTATTAAGTATTATATATTTTATTTTAATGAAAATTTTAAATTATCGGCTAACCGAGAAGGTTATGACTTGAAACTTAACGTAAAAATGTCGTTTCGATGAAAACCGACAAGAAAAACATTAAGTATCGATAATATATTCTCAATTTATCATATGAATGATTTTATTATTATTTATTATTATTTCTCGTATTTTACGTTTTAACGAATGACGAGAACTACGAATGATCGCGATACCGACGGATGCCCAAAAATTTACGTTTTATTATCGATTGTCTCGATATTTAATATTTTCGACGTTTTCGATTTAATTACGTTTTAAGTCGTGTCGATGCAATATTATTATATTCAAGAAGCGTTTTAACTTTTAAAAAAAAAGTATTTTTACGAAACCCGAGCCCCGTAAATATTTTTAAAATTTACAATTTACATTTTCTACCTTGTAAATATTTACTTATATTATTGGACCAAAAGAATGCACTTTTGACAAAATCTACCCTCACCCCACTATTTAAAGATTTTCCACTAACTCCTTTCATCTAAAAATTCATTTTAAACAAAAAAAAAAAAAAATCTCTCTCTTGTTCTTCCCCATTTGGCCGTCCACCCCCCTTCACCCTAATCCATTGATTTTTGATTTTGTACTTTGAATCAAAGGAAACTAAAACAAGTCCCATCCTAGAAATTTCAAGAGCTTCATATTGGTATAATTTTTTTTCACATGCATTCACTTATTTTTATTTTCAATTTTTGATGATGAACATCATGTTTGATCCATTTTTAATGGTGATACATGGTGTTAATATTATTATATTCATAGTGGGTTTTTGTTGCATGTAAGATTTTTAATTATTTAATTTTTGTGAGATTAAATTTGAGGGTGTTATGGGTTAGTTAGATGTGTTAGTATGATATTAGGATCATATTAGGACCATAGGAATTGTTGGAATGGGTTGAAAATATGTTTTGGTATGATTTTTAGATGGTCTATTTTAGGCAGTAACTTTAAGGGCGTTTTTGAAATTGTTAATTTGATAAAATTGGTAAACTAATAAGATAGGGTCGTAGAGAATCTCGTTAGCTTCGATTTGAGCTAAAGTAGAGCTTCTAACTCATTACGAGCGAAAAGTTATGCTACTTTTAGTATTTGTGTACCGGGAGACGGGTATCGGCACAATCCGAAAATTGTTATCGATATTTGGAACGAATCTCGGGGACTATAAAATGAGTTTTAAAAATGTTCAAGGGCTGTTGTAAGTTGATAAACCTCAGGTCATGAGTCTATTTTCAAACCCGAGTGTCGGTTCTGCAAACGGAATTGTTTAGATAAGTCAAAATGGTTTTACAAGTCAAAGGCGTAAAACTGTCCGGTTTTTGCAACACGAAGATGTGTCGGGCAGAAGGTCTTAGAAGTAATATTTTTGAATGAAATTTAAACTGAGTCTTATGCATATAATATATGAGTTTGTGACCAAGTTTCGTCGAAATCGGACAAGTGTAGATAGGGTAGATTGGTGTGTACATTTGGAGTGTACATGCTGATTGGTATTTTGGACATGTCGTTCAATAATTATGTGACGTGAGTTGAGTATTCGCCATTGGACATGGTGATTTACTCAAGTGTTAAGTCATTATATAAATGACTTAGCTACTGGTCCAAGTGAAGTAAAATGAGAATTTGACTTGCGTTGACTTGGCATCTTAAGACGAGTCAATATCGAGAGTGCAATTGTTTAAAAGAATAGTGTTGAATAAAAGGGTATTGTAATAACACTTGTATTATTAAATTTTTCGGGATTGTCTTGGTTTTGTAATTTTGATTTTTATATTATTTAAGTATGATGTATACTTAAGTCGATTTTCTTTTTAACGAACGCGCCGTAATTGGTAGGTTGCGGTTTTCGTGTTTAAACGGGCATCACTAATCGTCGGCGATCGTCACATTACCACTACTGGCTAAGGTGAGTCTATAGCCTCGCTTTTAACATGTTTACTTGTTTTATAAACCCGCGAGGGGGATAACATTCTTGTTTTTATTAAAATACAAGGGTACAACGATAAGTTGTGGAAACTCTACTTATTGGAAAAGTATGGGTGCAACGAGAAGTTGTGGAAACCCTTATTATTTGAAAAGTAATTATTATAAATGAAGGGCACAACGAGAAGTTGTGGTGAACCCTCTTTGTTTTAAAAATTAAACACAAGGAACTTGATTGTATGCTTAGATGAAATTTATTGCATAAGTTTGTTTTAGCCTTAAAGGACCCATGAATCGTGAATTGTTAATCGAAGTAACGCTAATGCTATGGATAGATCTATCGGGGTGACGCCCAGTCCGGTCGCGATTAGCTCTCGCGTGGTGTTGTGATGCACTAGTAATGAAACATCGGATGCATTGTATAAGAGAAATATACGCACTTGGCTAGGTGTGTTGGGCTGAAATAATATATGTTAACGTTCAATGTCACGAGGCTTATGTAATGAAACCGATAATTATGTCCGTACAACATAATGGTATTTCGGTAAATTATTAACCATGGAAGGTTATTTTGAATACTTGTGTTCTTTTTATTTAAATTAAACTCTATTGATTCACTCGGCAAATTTTGCTGACTTTTTAAGCATGTTTTATCTCAGGTCCATATAGAAGGCACTCGAGGAAGGCGGTTTCGTGAAGCTTGCATATTTGAAATGTTTTGGCCCGCTTTTCTAAAACATATCTATTCAAATAACTTTTATCATTAATAATAGTTTGTAAACTTTTGAATCATCTTGGACCGTGTATGATATTTTATCTTGATTAAATGAAATTGAATGGATGTTTATTAAAACGACTCGTTTTGAGCCGTTTTCTATGATTATGAGATTGAACCATGATAGTAACACCCAATGACCCTTTCGCTGTATGACCGAAATTGGGGGTGTTACAGATTGGCATCAGAGCTCAAGTTATAGAGAACGAAAAGATTTTCCAAAAATGAATTTTTGAAATCTTTTAACTATAACTGTTGCAAGCGAAACCTCCGAGTTGCCAATGGACGAGGATGATAGTATTTATATATATATATATATATATATATATATATATATATATATATATATATATATATATATATATATATATATATATATATATATATATATATATATATATATATATATATATGGGATTATATATATGTTGTAATCTTTATCGATTATTTGAACTTGTGAATTACAAGGTATGTTTTCATTTATTTAATTATAAATGATAATTTTATATTTATACGAGATATTTATACGACGTTGATTGTCACGAAGCCAATCTAGTCATTTTAATGCTAGC